>JAJPUD010010712.1:40854-59666 GCA_023553655.1 Myrmecobius fasciatus
ACACACACACACACACACACACACACACACACAAACATGCCGTCATCATCATCATCATCATCATCATCATCATCATCATCATCATCATCTCTTTGAATACAAACTGCAGTAAAAACTTACCCCATTACCTGGGGAAAGATATTGCTCATGAATTCACGACAATATTCAAACTCTGCACCTCAATATCAGATTAAATTAACCACAAAGTCCTTCTCTAAAGAAGAAGCTCCCCCACCAAATACTCTTTTATATTTTCTTCCCCTTCAAATCCTTATACATTTTTGACTTTTCCTGGCCTGCTGTCTCCAGGTTTTAGTCTGTCTTCTTTATCAGTTCTCTCTAATTCATACACTACCCCTCCTTTTGCTGAAAGACAAAAAAGAATCATTATTTCTTTAATTGTTTAACTGTGGACTTGGTAAAGTTCATTATCCATTATTCTTCATTTCTCTCCTCTCTTTTCCCTTTTTTCCAGCCATGAAAAGAACCTGAGTAACCTGTGAACATTTACTTATGAAGTATCTAAGTTTATCCTGAATATTTAAGTTATTTACTTTAATATTTAGTTTTTTATTAGTATTAACATTTAGATTTTTTAATCTTTAATCATGTTTTTTGTTCTCTATTTTACCACATGAACCTATCTTTTAAAAATATTATATAAGATCATAATTTCATCACTTAGTCTTTCCTTGATTATGATTATTTATTTTTCTTATACTTCTGCTTTTTAAGGTATTTAACAGTGGAAAATTTTGCTTGTTTTCTTCCCTCCCCTATCCCAATGCATAATGAACATATACCTCTAGTTGAAGGCCTACCTCCCCCCTGCTCTGGTTATTAGACTTAGATTTTTAGGGTATATCATTTTAGGTTGTGAGTTGAATTCTAGTGTGTGTGTGTGTGTGTGTGTGTGTGTGTGTGTGTGTGTAGAAGGAAGGAAGGAAGGAAAGAAGGAAGGAAGGAAGGAAGGAAGGAAGGAAGGAAGGAAGGAAGGAAGGAAGGAAGGAAGGAAGGAAGGAAGGAAAAGAGGGAGAAAGGGAGAGAGGGAGGAAGTAATGAAGGGAGGGAAGGAGAGAGAGAGAGAGAGGAAGGTTTTTAAAATGTCCCTAGTCTAAAGACATTTGTATTCTATCAGAACCAGGAGAACTAAGTCCTCCTCCTCAAGTGGACATCACTTACAAACATTTTCCTCACTTTAAAATTAAATTTCTGTTTGCGCTCTGAGTCTCTTGACTCTAGCTTGCTCTATTTGGCTCTGGCTATCCATGGGTTAGTGGCTGATTAAAGACCAGTTGACAAGGTAAAATATTGAAAGAATGAGCAAACTGTTTGAAAGTAGTTTATTGGGAGGTGAGCTACACAAAATCACTGAATCCCAGAATCTCAAGGTTGGAAGGAATTTCAGAAACAATATAATCCAACCCATGACTGAACGTAAGTCTTTTCTATTGCATACTCAGACAAATGGAAACTTAGGACAATACTTAACCAAGTGCCTAGTACAAAGGAGATGTTTAATAAATGTCAATTAAGTGAATGACTCATTGGTCATTGAACCTTGATTTGAAGATCTCTAGTGAAATCTATCTTCTGAAGAAATTCATTCTTTTTCAGGACAGCTCTAATTGTTAGGTAATAGCTTGTTAGCTAGCTAGATACACATACACTTAGATTCATAAATAAATTTTTAAATATAAAGTAAGTGGGAAAATTCATGAAGGTCTAAAATGTATGTGAGGATTCTTGGAATGAAGGTAGAAAATAAACTCCTTATGAAATTAGCCTATTATACTTTCATAAATCCTAATTTTTAATGAAGAATTGTAATTTTCTTTGTTTTCCCCTTGGTTTTAAGAGCTGATTCATTCATTCTTCCTTGGAATTTTTTCTCCATTGAGCTTTGGTGTAGATCATCAGAACTTATGTCCTTTTCCTGTCCTCTGTCATTATTGAAGAACAATTAAAGTTATTCCCCAAATTTATTCCAGAGTTTGGAATGTGACCGCACTCTAAGATCAACTGCAGAGAAAGGTAATCCTTTTGAAACTACCTGGATCTGAAAGGTTATTCCAAAATGTGTATAAAGGGCAGTGTCAGAAAAATACAATGTAAACTGCAAATTAAACAAGAAGTTTGAAACTATTCCCTGTAAAAGTTGTTGATTTAGATCCAATGGATAGAAGTAGGACAAGGGACAGAAACTGATTTAGGTCTGATGTCAAGAAAAACATTATGGATAGATAGAAAGAAAGATAGATAGATAGATAGATAGATAGATAGATAGATAGATAGATATGACACAATATATATATATATATATAAGAATAGAAATAGATATGACTGATAGACATAGATCAATATTAGATATAGAGATACAGGAGATGTAGACAAAACTACACCCATATAAGACAGTGAACTTAATAAATAAATTTCCAATTGAATAGATGCCCTTCAATTGGAGAATGGCTGAATAAATTATGGTATATGAATATTATGGAATATTATTGTTCTGTAAGAAATGACCAGCAAGATGATTTCAGAGAGGCCTGGAGAGACTTACATGAACTGATGCTGAGTGAAATGAGCAGAACCAGGAGATCATTATACATGGCAACAACAGTACTATATGACGATCAATTCTGATGGACATGGCTCTCTTCAACAATGAAATGTTTCAAACCACCTCCAATTGTTCACTGAAGAAAGCCATATACACCCAGAGAGAGGGATGTGAAATGTGGACCACAACATAACATTCTCATGCTCTCGATTGATGTTTGCTTACATTGTGTTTCCTTTATCTGATGTATCGTTTATGTAGATAAGATTTTTCTTGCACAACAGTGATAAGTTTGGAAATATGTGTACATATATTCAATTTGCCAATATTTTAACATAATTAACATGTAGTGGATATCCTGCCATCTAGGGGAGGGGTGGGGAGTTGGGGGGAAAAATTTGTAACGGAAAGCTATGTAAGGGTTATTGTTGAAGAATTACCCACACATATATTATGCAAATAAAATAAAAAAAATTATAAAATAAATAAATAAATAAATTTCCATATTCTGACTTCTTGTTTATTTATTTAGTTATATCCTGACTAACTATTTCCTCAACTCTTTCCCTCTCCTCAGGTCTCCTTATCCCCCAAGACACAACAATATTGAAGAATATTACATAAATTTATTTGAAAAAGCACTGGCATGATTTGAAAGGGGTGATTTCAATTTTACAGAAGTTCTGTGAGTAAAATGCTATCAAACAGCATCATCGACTATAAAGAAAATTTTATGAAAGGAAGAGTCAATCCATGTTGCAAATGTTGTTTTTTTTTGTTAAAGAAATTGCCACAATAACTCCAAACTTCAGTCACCAATCAGTCATTAACCATCAACATCAAGGCAAGACCCTGCACCAGCAAAATGATTATGATTCACTGAAGGATCAGATGATGGTTAGCATTTTTAAAAAGCATTTTAATTAAGGTACGTAAATTGTTTTGGCTTTTTTTAGACACAATACTATTGTACACTTAACAGAATATAACATAATATGATATAACTTTTGTATAGATTGGGAAACCCCACCAAAAAATTCATGTGACTCATTTTATTGCAATGTTATCTTTTTTTGCAGGTATCTGGAACTGAACCACAATATGTCTGAAGTATGCCTGTGTAGCATTAGTGTAGACAGATCTATATAGCTATATCTCTAAATATCTCTAAATAGTAGGCCTACAACAGATAGATAGATATAGAAAATAAATCTATCAATAGTTATGAATACATATATTTATGTCTATAGATCTATCCACTTTTAATTGTATATATCTATTTCATCTATATCTATCTTAATAGCATCACTATTTATATCTAATATAAATCTATAGCTACATTGATATCTCTCATCTTCTATGTATCACGCAATTTCTCTCTCTCTCTTTCTTTTTCTTTCTTTCTTTCTCTTTGCCCCTCCCTCCCTTCCTCTACTCATCTATCCATCTATCCATATATCTATCTGTCTGTCTATCATCTGTCTTGTCTATTTGTCTTTCTATCTAAACTATTTTTCTTGACATCAGACCTAAACATGCTATTTTTCAGTTTCTACTTGTTATTCCTGATTCTACTTCCTACCAATCTATTTTTCAGAAAATAACTTTAATATGCTTATTTAATTTCCCGTTTATATCCTATTGTTCTGACACTGTGTTCTTTGTACACATTTTAGAACAATTTTTAAATCTAGATAGTTTCAAAAGGATCACCATTTCTTCTGCTATTGTTCTTAAAATGTGGCCACATTCCAAAACTGGAATAAGTTTGGAGAATAACTTCAATGGCTCTTTAGTAATGATAGAGAACAAGAAAGAGCCTGAGTTTTGTTCAACAGAGTAAAAAACTTCCAAAGGAAAATGAATGAATCATCTCTGAAACCAAGGGGAAAGCAAAGAAAACTGCACTTTTAAAAAATATAGTTGTAAAAGAGTAATAGGTTTATTTCACAAGGTGTTTATTTGCCACCTTCATTCCAAAAATCCCCACATACTTTTCAGACCTTAATGAATTTTTCCCAATTCTCCTGTGCATCATAGTACATGTATGGGTGTGACGGTACAAAAATGAAGATACAGGACAACATTGCCACTGACTCATTGAATGATTTTTGCCAAATTCAGCAAAGAACTCTGGGGAGGAGACCCCTGACATTTGAGTTCTGCACATTAGATACATGCTTTCAAAAACTGAAGAGTGATTTACCCAAAATGGAATTGGACTTATATAGTAACAGATGTTTTAAAAGACCCTCAGAGACTTGAAAATGGGCATGTCTTCAGAGATGAATGTTTCTCTCAATAATTCCATGGAAACCATCTTTCTTCTGTGCTTCTCCTCTCTCTCTATTATTTCTTTAGCCTTTATACCTTCCTGCTCCCAACTAAGACATCTTATAGTATTGGAGGAGACAGTAAAACTCTATATGTGTACATATGCATATATGTATACATACACACATACATACTTATATATACACATATATGTAGGTATATGTGTGGTTATACATATTTATGTATAACAGAAATGTTTTCTTTAAAAAAACCCTGAGAAATATTATGCTTAGAAATAAATATTTATTTGTGATGACCATAATATTTTCTGAGTAGATAAGTGTGTTTTGAATACACTTAGGGTATAATAAAATATGAATTAATAAAAATGCAGATAAGCCCTTTTTCTATATTATAGTTTTTTGGAATAATGTAAAACTTATGAACATGATACCATGGTAGGCATGAGAAAACATTATAAATATATCAGCTTGAGAAACTCTCTCCACCCAGACTTAGGAGATAAATCTTCAGTAGTTACCTGGGCCTCAAATTGCTTAAGTGAGTTGACCAGAGTTCTACAGCTAGGAAATCTCAGAGTTGATATTTGAACTTGGGTCTTCTCAACTCAAAGAACAACCTCTTGCCATAGGCTGTGCTACCTCTTCCATAATGAGAGTATAGCCATGTATTTTTGATAGTTATTGTTAATTGTTTCATGTCCATGATATTATAAATGATCTTCATTGAAACAGTTTTAGGATTTGTCCTATATAGTGACTATTATACTTGACTGTACATGTGAGCACTCATTACTTGTCATCTTCATTCTAATTGTGCTTGGCATAATCAAATATATCATGTTTTGGTGATATTTTATTTGAGAAAAGGGTTAGAATCACAAAATCTTTTCTTGAGTAAGAACTTCAGAGATTACCTTGTTCAGTCTCTAAAAATCAAGCCTCCCTACTACAACATCCTAAGATATGTTCATCTGGCTTCCATTTGAAGATGTCCAGTGAAAATGGCAACTCAGTGCCTCCTGATCTGAGACAGTCTTTTCTTATATGAAGCCATAATTTCCCTCTCTGGACTTTCCATCAAATATTCTTAGTTCTGCTAGTTCTGTAGGCCAAGAGAAATAATTCTAATCCTTGTTACACTAGATAACTTCAAATATTTGAATATCCCTCCAAATCTGGAAAGATTACTCTATGACTTGGCCATGATTTCAATCTATTCAAGGTGAGCATCCTATTTGAACCCATTCCCAAAACTATTACTTTTCTTGGTTTTTCTTGTTGCCCTTTCAAGAATTCTACTATTAGCTGAAGAGATCTTTCAATAATAATACTGTTTCTAGAATCGTTATGAATCACTTTTTTTTTTCCAATTCTTTCCTTTACCACAATCTTTCTTACTCCAGAATAAATATACATAGGCTTAGGGTCAATCATTGTTATTTTTGCCTTTGGTCACTCTGCTCATTAAACTATGGTTTTCTGAAGTAGGCATTATGTTTTAGATGAAGGCAGATTAGTATAGAGTACTATGTAAATATTTCCTTCCTATTCATAGAAGATTCATAGGTTTTTTGCTACTACCTTGCACTGACAATCCAACTGTGCTTACTTAAATCTATCAAAAAACACAGATCTTTCCCAGAACAATTGCAATCTAATCATGTCATTTCCATCTTAGAGACAGGAAGTTATTTTTTTTGGTTCTCAAGTGTAAGTTTTTCAATTTATCCCTATTGGATTTTGTCATTTTAACTTCAACCCAGTGCTCTAGCCTATAAAAATCTTTTTGTGTTTTTATATTCCTGTCAATCTTGTGTCATCTTCAGAGCTGATGAATATGCCAGTTCTTTAGACATGCTACTTATAAAAATATTGAACAGCTCAGGGCCAAGCTTAAATCCCTAGGGCACTACATTGGAACCTTGCCACCATGCTGCCATTCAAGCATTAACAAGTACTCTGATTCTGGCCAAAGGATGATCACATCATAATGAATTTGCACGCAGTCTTTCTTTCCAAATCATTTTCTAGAAGAGTCAGAGCTTCACATCTCTGCCAACAATGCATTAGTATACTTATCTTCTCACGATCCCTTAAGTGATTACTATTTTAGTCTTTTGTTATCTTTAATAATCTTATAGAGGTAGGTCAGAAATAGAGTTGATTCAATTTTTATTTACTTTATTGACGATTTCAAATATTATTCTCATATGGCTATTGATAGATTATTATTCATTGACTTACTTTCAGAAAATACTAGCAGTTGTAACATTCACATCATGAAGATGATGATCACTATGGCTTGTTCAGGACTCATTATTTTTGTTGCAGGCCTTGAAATTTACCAAAAGCTCAGGCTGAAAAAATGTCCAGGAGCTAGATTTTAAAAAAATCTTGTTAAGAATTCTCCTTTTCTTCAAGTCATCTCCAAATCAATTTGGATTTTTAATTCTCATTGGGGGCAGGAAATTAAAACATATCACTTTACTCTCAAATACACTGAAGTTTGAAATCAATATTGGATGTACACAGAAAGACATCAGGACACTAATTAATGCAGTAACAATTTCAGAAGACTAAAGGTGTACCATGTTTTTTTCCTCTTGGTAGTGCCAGAAACAAGTGCAGAATGAGGGATACATTATCAGAATAATGTGGTGGTTTGTTTTGCTTAATTGTTTATCTTTGTTACAATAGAGTTATATAGCAGACAGGAATGAAAAAGTGCCATTTAATTTTTTTTTATTGTAGTAAGTTTATTTATTTTGAATATACATTGCTTTATGAATCATGTTGGAAGAGAAAAATCAGAGCAAAAGGAAAAAATCATGGGTAAGATTTAAAAAAAAAAAAAAAACAGAAAAAAGAAGTGAACAAAGCATATGTTGATTTGCATTCAGTCTTCTTATATCTTTTTCTGGATGTAGATGGTATTTTCTGTCCAAAGTCTATTGGGGTTGTTTTGGAGAGAAAGTGCAATAAAAAGGTCTTTAAAATTATATATACATATATCCCTCTCCTTTGGGGAAATTGAAAACATAGAATATAAGTCCAATCGAATTAAAGAGTCTAGAAAAATTAATGCTTATTAAACATTTCTCTTTTGCTTTTGTATTTTGTGCCTATTATATAGTGTATTTAAAAAATTATGATTTCATTCATTATACATCTCTGCAATGAAATCTACTTAGGACATGTTAGCTAGAGCTATATCCCTGATAATGATAATAATCACACTAATAGCTACTCTTTATATGGATATACATACATATACATGTAATTATATATGTATATATATATAATTTTATATAATGCTTTAATGTTTTCAAAATGCTTTGCAAATATTATCTATCTTGAGCTCTTTACTGAGCCTATTAACTGTCTAAAATCTAATTGATGGTTCATTTTATGATATATATTTAATGAGCTAAAGTCTGAGGATCCAAAATTCATCTGCTCTACTTCAAATACAGAAGATACCAGCCTTCAAAGAATGAATTCTTATATGATTAAAATAATAATTGTATCCTTAATTTAATGAAATACAAATATCTGTGACAATCATAAATAATAGTAATAAATAAATAGGTACTTATATATTACTTTAAAGTTTGCAAAGTGCTTTATATATGCTATCTTTTTCGAGCTTCACAATTATCCTAAAAAATAGACTATTCCCATTTTGAGTATTGGGAAACTGAGACATATCTTATTTATTTACCCAGGTCCCAAAGCTAGTAAATATCTGAGACTGGATTTGAACTTAGGTCTCTTAGAGCAAGTTAGCTTGTTTTATTTCAATTACATTTTGTTTTAATTTTAATTCAAAATTCTCTTCTTTCCATTTTTCCCCATTGAGAAACCAAGTAAAGCAAAACCTGTTCCAAACACTAATAGTCATGTAAAGCTAGTTTCCATATAGGCAATGTTTAATAATAATAATAATAGTGATAATAATTGTAATAAATTCTTAATCTTCATTCTCAGTTCATGAATGAAAAATGATGCCAGAAAGTATATAGGATATTTTGCCATGAGTTCTCTAGAATTCATGGTATGCTTGGTCATTGGGTTAATCAGAGTTCCTATGTTTTTCAAAGTTGTTTATTTGTACAATATTTTTATTATTATAATATATCATATAACATTTCAAATAAATTATTATATAATTATATAAACCTATTATTATATAAATCATTTTTCTGATTATTCTCACTTCATTTTGTATTCACATTGTATACAAGCCTTCTCAGATTTCTCTGAAGCCAATCTTTTCATCATTTCTTACAGCACAATAACATCCCACCATAGCCCTATGCCAAGCTTATTTAGTCATTGCCCAATTAATGGATACTCATTTGGTTTGAAATTCTTTTTCTTTAAACCTTTTCAGTTAGAAAGCTCTTTGAAATTTTTCAATTTAAAATTATTAGAACTGCTATAAACATTTTTGTATGTATAAGTCCATTTCCTCTTTCTTTAATCTCTTTAGAGTATATACCTATATGTAGCATCTCCAGATCAAAGGATAAACACAGTTTAATAATTTTGTGATATAGTTCCAAATATTTTTCTAGAACAGCCAGGTCAGCTTATTGTTCCATCCATCAAAATGGATTAATGTTTTCCCAGTGCCTTTAGCATTTGTCATTTTCTTCTTTTCTCATCTTTGTTGATCTGGTAAGTATGAAGTGGCACCTCAGAGTTATTTTAGTTTTGATTTTTCTAATTATTACTTAGAGAATTTTATATGCCTGTTGATAACTTGAATTTCTTTCTCAAAAACTATCCATTCATGTCCCACAACCATTTGTCAATTAGAGAGTAAGAATTACTCTTATAAATTTGAATTGTTTCCACGAGATATCTTAGAAATCAGATTTTTACCAGAAAAACTTGAGTTCATTTGTGAAAAATACATATTTTTATATTCCAGTTCAATAAAAATACCATGGGATCCCATTTTTCTTTTTACATATACTATATGCATTTACTATGCATGCAATGAGAGAACTGAATAAAGATAATTTCATTCTTTGTAGTTGAGTTTCCACCTGGGACATATCTGATCCATGGATGGCATTTGAGTGACTGATTAATTAGCTGATAAGATTTGAAACCAGAAAGATGTATCCTGTCCTTAGCTCTGTTATTTTTTACTCTATATGATTTGTTGGGCCAGCTATTCCTTTCTCTGTTTCAGTTTCCTCAGCTATAAAATTATGATCTTAATTTGGATGATTTATGGAGATGCTTCCAATTTTAGATTTTGTGATCTAAAGTTCTATGTTCCTAATTCAACTTGAACTACTTTAATCCAACAAATATTTGTGAAGACCTATTATGTATAAGATGACTAGAAAGTAATGAATCTTTGGGTGCTTAACATTTTTAATTCTCTCCCTCGCACATATAATATAATAGAACCTTAATAAATGCCCTTATTTATAAGGTTATAGTCAATAGAAAAAAATATTTCTTAATCTCTAAACTAATTAGTATATTGTTTTATTATCATTATTATATTATTTATCTATATTATTATATATTATTTATTAAGTACCTCTTAGGTGTCAGGCATTGTAGTAAGGGTTGTAGATAGAAATACAAAATAGAAAGATAGTTGCTGATCTCAAGGAGCTTACAACTGAATTAGGGAGAAGGGAGACAGTCCCCAAAAGAAAGTTGAAAGGGATAGAGATGAGAGGAGGCATTTTGGAGAAGCCGAAAATTCCAAAATGCTAGCTAGACCCTGATGGTGAAATTAAAGGATTACAGGAGGCACAGATGATTAAATGAAGCAATTTTGCTAGAGTAGATAGAATACTGAACTTCAGTTTTAAAAGTCTGGAGTATAATCCCAGCTCAGATTCTTTTGTCCAACTTCAACTCATTTATTTATATTGTAGTTCCAAGTGTAAAACATTATGTTAATTACCATGAAACTGTATCTTATTTTCTTTTTTTTAAGTTTTTTATTTTTCAAAATATATGCATAGATTGTTTTTAATATTCAACCATGCAAAACCTTATGTTCTAAATTTTTTTCTCCCTTCCTTCCCCCTACCCTTTTCATTAGATAGCAAGCAAACCAGTATATTTTAAACATGTGCAATTCTTCTATACATATTTCCACAATTATGCTACCCAAGAAAAATCAGATATTTCTTAACAGGCTGAGAGAATCTTGTTTGAGTATTTTAATTTTTCTGAGCCTCAGTATCTTCATCTGCAAGGTAAGAATGATAATAGTATCTATCTCATTGGATTATGGTGAGGAGTAAAGGAGATAAAGTCTAGGAAACATTTTGTAAATATTATCTTTGTTTCTAAATACCAGCTATTTTAAGGGAGCTTACACTCTATTGGAACATTAACCACAGAAAAACAAATATGAGGTCATGTCATGAGACAGCAGTAACAACTAGAGAGATCAAGGAAGACTTCATTGAAGAGCTGGCATTTGAAGTTCTTTATTGGGGATTCTAAGAGACAGAAAGGAGGAATGAGTTTATTAGAGGAATGACATGGAGGAGAATCAACACAAATGCATGGAAGTAGAAAATGGAAAGTCAAGCCCAAGGAGCAGCCTAAACTCTGGTGAGATGTGACTGATATTCAATACATTTGAGCAGAAATTAAACTATCAAGCTTCAAGTCCCAGAATTTGAGGTTAGATCCTAGTTCTGCCATTTACTATCCATGTAACTAAGAGTTAACTTTATCACCTCTCTTGGCCATAGTGTGATAAGGCTGTTTGACTAGATGACATCTAAAGCCCTTTTCATCACTAGATCTATTGTACTAAGGAGCTATAGGTACTATTAAAATGTCCAATTAACTTTCACTTGAGTTTTTGTAGTAGATAATAAATTGTTATCAATTGTCCTTCATTCTCAAAGAGGACCAATAGGATCAACATGGCATCCTAGACAAAAATGAAACATTTCTCAGTCTTAAGGAACTTAAATTCTATCAAAGGAACAACATGCACATAGGTACAAAATAAGCACAAGGTAATTTCATATAGCGGACTCAGAAAAGGTGTTACAGAGAAACTCATATCGGCATAAACACAGAAAACAGGTTCCATAAATCATTTTTATTTGCAGAATGAAAACAGTAAGTTAGTATTTAAGAGAATTCAGTATCCTATTGAATTTAAGTGAATGTAGTTTCATAGAGAATCTGACATAATTTAGTAATGAGCAGTCTAATCTCAAATAAACAATTATTGGGAAGGATAAATTAGAAATTCACTAAATCATATCACTATTGAGGCTGGATAGCTTGTGAAAATTTTTCCATCCTTGTGTTTAAATCTAAGAAAATCAAAGAAAGAATGAATGATTATATTTATATATATATATATATATATTACATATTTACATATTTGTATGTGCACATACACACGTATAAATTTTAATTTTATTAGCCCCAACATAATTACACTTCCAGAAGTTTCAATGTTGCATAAAACTGGAGGGAATAACCTTTTGTTTTTATAACTGAGTTTGAAAAAAAGTTCAGAGAAACTATAGGGGGGAGCATTGTAGAGTATGTTTCATCCATCTCTTTAAAAGTCTAAAATATAAAAAATCCAACTAGACTCAGAATTATATCCAATTAATAAGGATGAGAAAGGCTAGCTAGATAGAAAAGGAAAAGAATAAATGCTTTCCCCAAATTATGCTAGTTAAGTCTAAAGCTATAACTTCAGAAAACTGATAAATTTCCATAAAATATTAAACTACAACTTTATCTGCCTAATGGAAGTAATTCGTGAAGACTTTGATAAACAATTGATTATTCTAATATTTTCTAAATTTGCTCCACAAATATCATAGAGTGAGGAATATTTGAAACATTTTCCATGTACTAACTTTAAGCAATTTCTACAAATGGTAATTGTTCTTTTCATCAAATTTTTTAAAGTCTTTAAGGAAGGAGAATCTAAAACTCTTTAATTTTGATTAAGAGAGTGAAGATAGTCCTTTATTTAGAAATTTAATTACTTTTAGTAGGGAGTTATTCAGAGAAAATTTCTGCCTAATGGATGCTGGGTACTTTGAAGAATCATTGGCTGAATCTACTCAGGCAGGTCAGCTGGCTGTCCATGTGATGGGAAGGTGGAAGATTGTTCTGATGCCATAAGCAATATCCATGCCAGTTCTAGGTCGGAGAGTTCAAATTGCCTGCTTGTGCAGAAGGAGCAAGCTGTTCTCAAATCATAGAGTTTCCAAAAGCAGAGTTAGAGAGATGGTAACAATTCTCTACTGGCTAGGAGAGTATAAAGGATGGGGCTTTGAGATCTGGGCTCATCACACTCACATCAGTACCAAGGCTCTCAGGTTTTTGATCATGGTCTATCTCCATCAGGGATGAGGGGAAGAGGAGATGGGGATGATGATCTAACTTGGCTGGTACATAGTCTCTTCCTTAGGGTATCTTGTTGCTTAAAGTAGGCTGACTTGTTGATCCTCCATGTAGCAGTAGCTTTGAAATTGATGGGAATTAAAAAAAAAAAAGAAAAAAGAAATTGATGGGAATAGTTGATTTTTTCTCCACAAAAATCATTTACCCATATTATGGCTATAAGGTTAGATTAGAAGCAGAACTGCTATCCTAAAGAGTTGTATCACTCTCAGGACTATTCTGACCAACTATCTTTTTTCCCCTCCTCCTCATTACTTCTTGTTCTTTTTGTTGTGTTTTTTTTTGTTGGTCTTAGTCTTGTTCTTGTTCTTTATTCTTTATATTCTTGTTTGAAAGAAAGTATCTTTGACCACAATTTTCTGAATTTTTCTATCAGCCTTCAAAATTTCTGTCAAGGAAAATGTATAAAAGATGGACACAGCTCAGAAATATAAATTAGAAGGAAAGAAAAATTAAGGTAAATTCATAGAACAGATTAAAAAAAAGAGATAACAGTACCAAAAACTATCAAGGGAAGGAAATTGTCAGACCATAGATGATGGGCTGGGAAAACAGAGAGGTAGTGATATCATAATGTTTAGGAGGTTAGAGGTCATTTGGCATATAAAACAGCAATGGATTGACAGTGAGATATAAGCAGTCACTCAGAAATAACTAATGTCTAAATAGACACTAGTCTTGGAGCCTCAATTCTGAAAATTGCAAAGAAATTTACCCAGAAGTAAGTTATAGAAATAGAAAGTGAGGTTTGGTGCAGGACCTTATCAGTGGGTTTAGGGATTTTAGGTTGAAGACCCTACCTTGTTCATTTTACTCAGACCATTATTCATGGCACTTTTGGTTCTCACAGTTACAAAAGTCTTTTGAGGATATATATAGTACAATTCATGCTTGAGGATGTCTGTCAGCTTATTGTACATATTTTTGTGACCATAGTTAAATGGATTGATAAGTTACTCAAGACAACAGAGAGGTATATTGGAAAACATCTAATAATCTATCTCACTGCCTCTGGAGATTCACAAATTCATGGAGATGTTATGCTAGCAAATGATCTTACAGATTCCCTAAACAAGTGAGAAATTCTTTATCATAAAGAAGAATAAATAAAATATGAGTTCAAGACTCACCTCAGACACATTAGCAATGAATTAGTCAAATCACATTTGTTCTCTGAAGATTAATTTTTGTATAAAATAACTGCTGCTGAGCTCTGAGGCTGGGGCTCTGTACTCTGTTTCTCTTATTAAGGGATCTCTATTATTCATCCATTTATGCAATTATTGGGTTCAATCCTAGACTTGGACTCTTATGAAAGATGTTAAGTTCCTTTGCTCATACTTTTTGGCTCGTTGTAGTCAAATATTGACTCTGTTATCCCCAGTGAAAATTACTTATGTCTTAGGTTTCATGTCTTGGCTTTTACCAAAGGTAGAGTAAAAGATTATTTAATATTTAATCAATCAGATATAGGACAGCTATTTATTACCTCTATATTAAAGAATTGCTTAACATATATAAAATGCTGGACAGAAAGACAGAACATAACTTACAGCTATTGTTATGCTCTCCCAAGAAGTTAAACTTTTAAACAATACAAATTTGTCTGACTACTTTTTTCTTCTTCACATTTTACCTTTGTTCTACATGGCCCTAACAATCTGTTTTCTAGTAAAGTGTTCCTTTTTTGATAATATCCCCTTCAGTGAAAAAATTCCTCCTTCCAGCTCCAACCCAGGACCAAGACTTCTGGATATCTTGAACTCACAAAAGTCATTTTTTGTTTCCCAAACTTGACACATCTATAATATCCAGTTACCTAACATCAGGCAAAGAAACATTAAACATAAGAGACAGTTATAATTTTGAGAATTGTTATTAGAATTTCATGGGTAGGACATATGCTTTAGTTTCCATATGATTGTAGCCATTATGCAGTCTCAGAGAGAAAGGAGGACAGGCATTTTCATTTACATCCTAAGGGAGAGGCTCAGAAAATCCATCCCTTTATGCTCAAAAAGTTATCAAACTGTGTATACCCTTTGACCCAGCAGTGTTTCTACTGGGCCTATATCCCAAAGAGATCTTAAAGGAAGGAAAGGGTACCACTTCCAATTGTTCAGTGAAGAAAGCCATATACACCCAGAGAGAGGGATATGAAATGTGGACCACAACATAACATTTTCATGCTCTCAATTGATGTTTGCTTATATTGTGTTTCCTTTATTTGATTTTTCTTTCTTGTGGATACGATTTTTCTTGCATAACAATGATAAGTGTGGAAATATGTATATATATAATATATATATTCAATTTGTCAAGTATTTTAACATAATTAACATGTAGTGGATATCCTGCCATCTAGGTGAGGGGTGGGGAGTAGGGAAAGCTTTGTAAGGGTTAATGTTGAAGAATTACCCATACATATGTTTTGCAAATTAAAAAAACAAAAAAAAAAGGAAGGAAAGGGACCCACATGTGCAAAAAAAAAAAAAAGCCCTTTTTGTAGTGGCTAGAAACTGGAAACTGAATGGATGCCCATCAATTGGAGAATGGCTGGATAAATTATGGTATATGAATTATGAATATTATGGAATATTATTATTCTGTAAGAAACGACCAGCAGCATGATTTCAGAGAGGCTTGGAGAGACTTGCATTAACTGATGCTGAGTGAAATGAGCAGAACCAGGAGATCATTATACACGGCAACAAGAAGATTATATGATGATCAATTCTGATGGGCATGGCTCTCTTCAACAATGAGATGATTCAAACCAATGAACTTGTGATGAAGAGAGTCATCTACACCCAGAGAGACGATTATGGGAACTGAACATGGATCACAACATTGCATTCTCACTCTTTCTGTTGTTGTTTGCTTGCATTTTGTTTTTTCTCAGGTTTTTTTTTTCTTCTTCCTTTTTGACGTGATTTTTCTTGTGCAGCAATATAACTATAAATATGTATACATATATTGGATTTGACATGTATTTTAATATATTTTACATGTATTAGATTACCTGCCATCTAGGGAAGGAGGTGAGGGGAAGGAGGGGAAAATTTGGAACAGAAGGTTTTGCAAATGTCAATGTTGAAAAATTACCCATGCATATGTTTTGTGAATAAAAAGCTTTAAAAATTTTTTTTAAATAAATTAAAAAAATGAAAATCCATCCTTTGAGACTATTATTCATATATTTCAATCCTTTTGCCAAATTTGTCTATTGTAATCCTCTTTCAGCTTCTTATATTTCAAGGATAGAAACAATGCTCTTTAGGTACCTACATGTCATTATTTAGTCCTTCCACTTGATCAAACCCTCTTCTCTTCCTGATACATAATTCCTTGATAACATCTTTTACTTTCATTATTCTTTAGAATTTCTAATTATATGCCATAGCCTGTTAAAGTACCTTTCTATTGTCCTATGTATGATACTCATTTTTATTTTTAGAGGAAATTTTATTCCCTATCTCACTGTCATCTAGCAGTGATATAAAGATATTAGTATCAAAAAGATAGGTCTTTGCATTTATGGGAAGCTTGAGGTAAATAAAGGAACTTTGCAATTTCCCTGAAGAAAATGCAGTCTACTGTCCTCCTCTTTTTAAACTGCATACTAATGGGCAATGTCTATAAAGTATCTATATAAATACATGTTGAAATTAGAATGATAAATATTCTGAAAGCACTTGGTCCCCTGAGCAATTAAAGGTCTCTCAGGATGTTGTGCCAGGATTGAATGCAAAAAGATGTTATCTGAAAGACCTCACTATCCGCAAGAACTCTTTCTTCACTTTATCCTCTAAATTTAGGCTAAATCACTTTTGTGAAAGTGAAAAATACCTTTAGCAAGCATACATTTCTGTTTTATGTCTTGCCATTTACTATGGGTGGATTATTGAAGAGGGTCATTTCTCATATTCTCATTTAAAGCATATTGCTTAGATTTTCTGTGTAAATGTATAGATGGAAAATATCTTTATTATATGATTATTATGGAAAAGCCTTTAAGTTAGCATTTTGTTTTATCTTATTTGATTAAACAATAAAAAGTGGAATTTCATTTCTTTCATGTGTTTCAGTTAATTGTGGAAAAAGTAAGCGTGTAGTCTAATGTTGAATATAACTTGGTAAAATCTCGTAGCAATGTCCTAGTATTACCTTGATCAAAAATATCTTTGATTCATGCAGATATGACTCATTTATATAGATCAGGAGAGTAGCATATAAATTTATAATTACTACTATTATCATTATTATTAGTTATTAATAGGCTACAAAATTTTTCTTTACAACTCTAGTATCATTCTTTCCTTCATATTATTTGTATCATTCCTTCAAAGTCCTTAAACATGTGGTGCTTCTAGCCCAGATGTTTTCTATATGATCAAATCAGACAGCTAAAACTGAGTGCTTTTCCTATCATTGTTCTGTTTACTATCACCACTACCCCCAACCCCTTTTATGGCACATGTAGAACTGTGACATCAAGATCTAAGTGGGTAGATTTCAATGTCTTTGATGGTGCAAAGCTTGTCATAACAATTTTTGCAGATCTTTTCCATTTTTCTTCTATTTGTAGTCCTCCTTCCATTTTCATCCTTAAATGCCCCAGAATGATTTTGCTTAGTTAGATTTGTTTTCAAGGGTTCTTAAGTTGCTTTTGTGCTCTCCTGCTTCTCTCCCATTTATGAGAGAAGAATGCTCATAATCATCCATCATTCTCTTTTGTAAAATTTTACAAATAAGTTTATATTCTAGCTGGATGTTGATTTTGGTAACTATCTGTCCCTGAAAAGCATAAAATTTGTCAACTAAGGCTTTATCTAGGCTTGGACTACTTATCTTGGTAATTAATCTGAATTGGTTAAACTTATGAATAAAGTTATCATGGTTTGTTTGCTTTTAATTTTTTAATTAATTGTGACCTTAGTTCTTACTAATTAGTTGCAGAATATCCAATCAGACGGAGATAACTGCCACATCAATAACAAATATTTTCTTATTAAAAGAAAATTGTTTTGGTTTTTAATGGTGTTAATTTGGTGTTTTCTTTTCCTTTTTCAAAAAAAATCCCTTAATATACAGTTGAGAGATTTCCATATAAGCTACAAATCTTTGACTTCCCATTTCTTCTTCTTAAATCATACTTTTTTTGGATATGATTTTTTTTAATTTTAATTTTTTTTAATTTTATTAAATTTTATTTGCATAACATGTGTGGGTAATTCTTCAACAATAACCCTTACATAGCTTTCCGTTACAAATTTTTCCCCCCAACTCCCCACCCCTCCCCTAGATGGCAGGATATCCACTACATGTTAATTATGTTAAAATATTGGCAAATCGAATATATGTATACATATTTTCAAACTTATCATTGTTGTGCAAGAAAAATCTTATCTACACAAACGATATATCAGATAAAGGAAACACAATGTAAGCAAACATCAATCAAGGAGTATGAGAATGTTATGTTGTGGTCCACATTTCACATCCCTCTCTCTGGG
>JAJPUD010010713.1:0-18681 GCA_023553655.1 Myrmecobius fasciatus
AGTACACCTTCTTTCCCTATTTTTTCAAATAGTTTATATAGTATTGGGATTAATTGTTCTTTGAATGTTTGATAAAATTCACATGTAAATCCATCTGGCCCTGGAGATTTTTTCTTAGGGAGTTGATTAATAGCTTGTTCTATTTCTTTTTCCAAAATGGGGTTATTTAAATAATTTATTTCCTCTTCTGTTAACCTAGGCAATCAATATTTTTGTAAATATTCCTCCACTTCTTTTACATTTTCAAATTTATTGGCATAAAGTTGGGCAAAGTAACTCCTAATTATTGCTCTGATTTCCTCTTCATTGGAGGAAAGTTCTCCCTTATTATTTTTGAGACTAACAATTTGATTTTCCTCTTTCCTTTTTCTAATCAAATTAACTAAAGGCTTATCTACTTTTGTTGTTTTTTCATAAAACCATCTCTTAGTTTTATTTATTAATTCGATAGTTTTCTTATTTTCAATTTTATTGATCTCTCCTTTAATTTTCAGAATTTCCAATTTGGTATTTAATTGAGGGTTTTTAATTTGCTCTTTTTCTAGCTTTTTTGATTGTAAGCCCAGTTCATTGATCTTCTCTTTCTCTGTTTTATGCAAGTAAGCATCTAGAGACATAAAATTACCCCTTATAACCACTTTAGCCGTACCCCACAAATTTTGGTATGTTGTCTCATTATTGTCATTCTCCTGGATGAAATTATCGATTGTATCTATGATTTGCTCTTTCACCCATTCCTTCTTCAGGATTAGATTATTTAATTTCCATTTAACTTGTGGTCTATTTTCTCCTGGCCTTATATTACATGTGAGTTTTATTGCATCATGATCTGAGAAGGATGCATTTACTATTTCTGCTTTTCTGCATTTGATTTTGAGGTTTTTATGCCCTAATACATGATCAATTTTCGTATAAGTTCCATGAACCCCTGAGAAAAAAGTTTACTCCCTTTTATCACCATTCAATTTCCTCCAGAGATCTATCATACCTAACTTTTCTAGCCTTTTGTTTACCTCCCTAACTTCTTTCTTATTTATTTTGTGATTTGATTTATCTAATTCTGAGAGAGTAAGGTTGAGATCCCCCACTAGTATAGTATCACTGTCTATTTCTCCTTGCATCTCTGTTAGTTTATCCTCTAGGAATTTGGATGCTATACCACTAGGTGCATATATGTTTAGTATTGATAGCGCTTCATTGTCTATGGTACCGTTTAGTAAAATGTACTTTCCTTCCTTATCTGTTTTAATTAGATCTATTTTTGCTTTTAGTTGATCCAAGATAAGAATTGCTACCCCTGCCTTTCTTTGTTCACCTGAAGCATAGAAGATTCTGCTCCAGCCCTTTACCTTCACTCTGTATGTATCTCTATGCTTTAGATGTGTTTCTTGTAAACAAAATATTGTAAGATTCTGGCTTTTAATCCAGTCTGCTACCTGCTTTCGTTTTATGGGAGAGTTCATCCCATTCATAATCTCAGTTAAAATAACTATATCTGTATTCCCTGCCATCTTATTTACCCAGAGTTATGATTTTCTCTTCCCTTTCCCCTCTCTCCATTCTGCCCTCGCCAGCACTTTATTTTTGATGACCACCTCCCACCAATAGTCCTCCCCCCTTTAGAGTTCCTCCCTCCCCTTTATACCTTTCCCTTAATCCTTCTATTAATTTATCCCTTTCCTTTTCTCCTTTCCCTCCCACCTTCCCACAAGGAGGGTCAGGCCTTTCTTTGAAGCCAAATGTGTCTGATATACTCCCTTAGAGTCCAATCTAATGAGAGTAAGGTTTACACAATACTCATTGCCCTCCCTTCTTTCCCTCAATTATATTAGATCTTCTATGTCTCTTTATGAGATTTTGCCTTATTTTACCTCCTTTATTTTTACTTCATTTTACCTCCTTCCCCCCAACCCTTTTTCAGTATGGTATCCCTTCCACCTCTAATTTCCTTTCTATTATTATCAAAGAAAAATCGAATTATACTCCCATTCTTTAAGGATACTTATAGTGGAAATATAGTTCTCAAGAGTTCTTTCCTTTTCACCTTTTTATGCTTCCCTTGAGTTCTGTATTTGGAGGTCAATTTTTTTGTTCAGATCTGTTTTTTTTCATTAGAAATAGGTGAAACTGTCCTGTATCATTGAATGACCATCTTCTTCCCTGGAAGATGATGCTCATTCTAGCTGGATAACTTATTCTTGGCTGTAATCCAAGTTCTTTTGCCTTTCAGAATCTCTGATTCCAGGCCCTTCGATCCTTTAATGTAGAAGCTGACAGATCCTGTTTAATTCTAATTACATTCCTCGGGATTTGAAGTGTTTTTTTTTTTTTTTTCTAGCAGCTTGTAATATCTTTTCCTTGGTGCGATAGTCCTGAAATTTGGCCATGATATTCCTTGGGGTTTTGATTTTGGGAGGTGATCGGTGAATTCTTTCAATGCCAATTTTGCCTTCTGATTCTAAAACCTCAGGGCAATTCTCTTTCATGATTTCCTGGAAGATAGCATCCAGGTTCTTTTTTTCATCGTGGCTTTCAGGGAGTCTGATAATCCTTAGATTGTCTCTCCTGGATCTGTTTTCCAAGTCAGTTGTTTTTCCTAGGAGATATTTCATATTTTCTTCTATTTTTTCATGTTTTTGTTTTTGTTTGATTGATTCTTGAAGTCTTATTGAGTCATTTACTTCTATTTTTTCCATTTTAATTTTTAGAGTATTATTTCCTTCAGTTATCTTTTTTAGCTCCTTTTGTAGCTAGCCAATTGAATTTCTTGATTCAATGCATTCTTTTTCTATTTTGCCAATTTTATTTTTCAATGAATTGTTGTCTTTTTCCAATTTGCCATTTTTATTTTCCAGTGAATTGGTGATTTTTTCCAATTCACCAATTTTGTTTTTCAGTGAATTTTTTTTCAATTCACCATTTTTATTTTCCAGTGAATTGGTGATTTTTTCCAATTCACCAATTTTATTTTTCAGTGAATTGTTTTCTTTTTCCAATTCACCAGTCCTGTTTTCCAGTTTTTGATAACTCTGTTGCCCTGATGTCAATTCATTTCCTCATTCTTCTTCTAGCTCTCTTTTGAGATTCTTTATGCAATCTTCCAGGTAAGCCTTCTGGAAGGGAGACCAGCTTATGTCTGCCTTTGTGGCTTCATCTGGGATTGTTTTCAGAATCTCAGGATCTGGGGACTGCTCTATTTTTTCTCCGTAAAAGCTGTCTATGGTGAGAGCTCTCTTCTGTTTCTTACTCATGCTTTTGAGTTGAGGTATCAGTCACCAGCAGGGAATATTGCCACAGTTTCAGTTTGCCCTGGGGCAGTTTGCAGATTTGACTTCTGGTGTGAAGCTGGTTGGGCTAGATTCCTACTAGGACCACGTTTTCAGCTGCTCTCAATCCACCTTTTACCAAAGGCAGATCTGCCAAAGCACCTCCCCAAAAGCAGAGCAAAGTGGCCCAGGAGTCTCCCAGGGGCTTCCTGGGTGCCTAAAATCTGCCCCTCTATTGCAGCCCTGACTTCCGCCCCGGCTGGCATCTGATTGCAACCAGGGGCCGATTTCCCCTGAGGCTAACTTCCAATGTTTTTTCAAAATAGAGTGTTGATAGAAGTGCGTTGTAGTCCAAGTGTTTGGTGGAGCCCTCACTCCTGAACCAGTTCGGAGGCTCAATTTGTCTGGGTCTGAGGCAAGGTCTCAGGAGCTCACAGAGAACGCTGTCTGCAGTTCACCATCTTGGCTCCCCTCCCCTCCCCCCCACACAGCCAGATGAAATTTACAACCTCTCATGGTCATAAATAATTCTCAAAGATTTAAGTCACAGAACAGGTAGGCATCTGAACTGGAAGAGACAGATTTCTTATACTGATGACATTTCAGGTCTGTTCTCCCCAAAATAGTTTAGTTGTAAGGTCTTTCTACTTAGGATTCAACATATAAGTACTAAAAGTTGGTGATTAGAAAGTGTCACAGGTAAAAGAATCTGCCACCTTCCATCAGGCCTTGTTGCATAGTACCTATAAGCATATTTATGAAATGGGTATCTTTTAGATAATAATACCTCACTCTTCCAATTCCATCATGGAGAAACAGGATGGGAGTCTTTCTTCCTTCCTCCAACTCCCCAGTCACAGAATTAGCATAATCAACACACATCCTCTGATTTTATATACAAGCTGTAAATCAGCAATTGCACTCCAAATGTTCATCTGGGCCTAGATACAGGATAATAAGAATGCTTCATTGCTCATCACAAACCACAAACCATTTGATTGGATAATAAATAAGTACATTTAAAGTATCTCTGTCATTAAGTATATATCATCTTAATTGGCAAAAATATACTTTCTACAGCAACTCCCTTGTTTCCTGAAGGATATTGGAATTGTGAAGTACAACATATAGTAATAGAGCACACCAAAATATAGCCAGCCATTAATCTTCCATGCCATACAATTGTCATGTATCTCACACAAATACACACACACACACACACACACACACACACAACCTATATCAGGCTTGTTCTTTATATATTCAGCTCTTATGACACTGGAAGACAAGATCTCCCAACTCTCACTGACAGTGTCATAATCTGTTTTTTGGAGAAGAATGGATATGACATTATTTTATGCCACTTTTCAAGTTATTATGTGCTATTATAATATACATTCTGGCCTTCTGAATACAGGCAAGCAAAGTAACAGCCAAGTGCTCTAGGTAGTCTCCAAGACTAAACTCCAGAGAATGTGCCAATCTGCATTGGTACAAAGAGTTTTCTAATCTAATAATTATATAATGAAATAAATGAAGAAATAAATGTAGGCTCTATCCTCATATACCATTGATGATAGAGCATGACTTCTCTTTTTATTTTTGAGTCATCAAAAACAAGGAAATCTGGCATTGGATCATAGACACACAGATGGAAGGGACCTTAGACACTCTCATTTTATAGATGACCCAGAGAAGTTCAGTGAATTATCTCAGATCATACAAGTACCAAGTAGCAGTAATGGAATTCAAACCCAGGTCCTTTGGCCAAAAATCCAGACACTCAAAGGGCAGAAAAAACTAATTTTTTTTCTGTTTTCCATCCTACTGGACCTGATTTAATTTTTGCTTGCCATCCCTAATGGACTGCCCCATACTTGAAAAATAATGTTCCATAACTCATTTTTCAGGAAAACATTTTCCTTCCATACACTAATGAAGTCTGCTGTTACATTGCCTCTTGAAAAGGAGACATACCCAAGAACTAAAACAATTTTTGAGTTCAATGAAAAAATGAAACTCATAAAGGATATAATCTGTTTCCAATGAATTATTTCATGAGACTCTTATCAGCCTTTCTCTTCTTGCATTCAATTGTGAAAAAGAATATGTGTTTCAATTTGTGCCTGGGAGAATACAATTTTTATTATAACTGGATTTGGATGACCTGAGTTCAATTCCCTCCCCTAACTCTTACTGCCTAAGTGACCTTAGAAAAATCACAACTTTCCTGACTGAGTTTCCTTCTCTGAAAAATTAAAGTATTTAACTAGCCAGCTTTTGAGGTTTCTACCAGTTCCAGGTCTATGATTCCATAGCTCTCCATGAACTGACACAGTTTAGTGCATTTATTATATGTGATTCTTGAATGTGATGTCTTTCCAGAACTCCTTAAAGGATCTACACAGATCACTGGAAATTTTCTTTTGGGTCTTTTGCTATTTTGTGCACAGCAATGACACACTGTCAGTTTGGGAAGCTGATTTCATTATGTACCTAAAACCAACCAGAAATATTATTTTTATAGTGACTAATTATTTTTGCCTTGCAGTGATCATGATGAGGATTGGTGAAGAGATAAGCATGAATATGGGTGCATGTTAATTACCAACTTCTATTGTAGAAGATAAAGAAATACAATTTTACAAGTAAACATATATTTGGATAATAGATCACCCTACTGTGAAAGAGGACATGAGGGGAGAGGGTAGCAAAAATATGTTGAAAAATATCATTCAAGAAAATCATAAAGAAAAGAGGATAAAGAATCATTGTAATTTGTTCAGAAAGAAGAGCATGGCTTCAGGGAGGTGATGCCATGACATGCAAATGAATTAGATTTAAGTGAGAGAGAGTTGTGCAAAGTCACCAGCTTCCTTTTCTCCACTGGAGCCATCTTGGTCCAATGGCAAGATCAGGATCACTAGAAAGAACCCTGGATATACTGGGAGACTTTGGCTTCTGTAAAAGTTTGACTCAATAAGTGATGAAGACTAAGTAAGAAAGTGAGGCAAAGTCTTTTACCTAGGGGAGCAGCATGGAGGTGGGCCTCACTTTGGAAGGGGAAGAAGTTTAGTCTTCCAAAAGAGAAACAATTACTAAGTGAGGCCTGGCCTGGGTTCTAAATTTAGCTAGTGTGATTAGGCTTTAAGGCATGGTTTTTAAAAAATAAATCTAGCCTGAGATCTTGTAAGGATTTTGTGATCAAAATTTACATTTCCCTAGGCAGAGTACCCAAAGATAAGGGTGTGATACCTATCTGGACCAAGGAAAATGAAGGGAAAAAAGGGGAAGAAAAGGAAAGGGGAAAAAAAGTAATTTAAAAAAATATATATAATACTCAGAAGTCTTACATTTATCTATCTTGGAACAAATGCTGTGTACAAGAAAAGATTTGGAAGACATTGGACATGGTGTCACAAAAAAATTAAGCTGTCTATATGTTGATTGACAGCATATTACTGGATACTTTTAAAGGAAATATTCCAAAATCAATGTGAAGTCCTAGACTAGTTAGGATAAAGGTGAAATATCATAGAAAACAGGAAAAAATGAGAAGACATTACATGCAACAATAATAGCTGTAAGCCAAACTATTTTAAATAAAGTGTTGACTCTGAAAAATGGGTAATGTATAAAAAGCAAATGTGTTTTATTTTATTTTTTCCAATTAAATTTTCTTATAAAAGTTTAATGTGAAATCATTATCACAGAATATTCAAACATCCTAAAAACAAAGTCAGCCAACAAACATTGAATTTCCCTGCCAAATGGAGACTTGGAAGCCAAGGATAACACAGGTTTAAATCATAAATTAATTTGCAAAATATTATAGAGAAAGATGATGAAATATTATAAAAAATATAATCTGGGGCATCATGGAGCAAAAAATAATTACTATCAACACCAATTCCTTCCTTTGACTTTAAATTCCTCTGAAAACTTCAAACTTTAAAAAATTAGGAAGCCGATTTTTTAACATCTACTGTAAGTTCATAATTTGCTCAAGGATCCAAAGGGTAAAATTAATTAAAATCATACCACCTCCAGTTTTAATGATGATTAAAGTAAAAAAAAAAGAAAACTTTTTAAAGTGCTTTGATATTTTAAGGCATTTTATAAACAGAATCTGCTGCTTTGGAGCTATACAGAATAAATAGGTAGGCATGGGTGCTTTGTAGTGTAGTGTGTGAACACATTAATGAGATAACTCTTCCACAGCAGTATTGGAAGATGTAAATAGAAGTCTTATCAGCTTTGTTAAAAAAATTTATTTCTCCAAGTTAAAAAACAAACAACCCCCCAAAAAAACCCCAAAATCAGCTTAGATTCCCAATATATAAAAAGATAAACAAAAATTTCAAAAGAAAAAAATATGAAAAATATTCTAAACAATTAATAATTAGAAAAATAGAAATGAAAACAACTCTGAAGTTTTATGTCACGTTCAACAAATTGGCAAAGAGAAGAAAAGATGAGAATGTTTAATGTTGATGATGTTTGGGAAGGCATGCTCAATGCATTGTTGATAGAGTTGTAAAGTAGTTCAATAATTCTGTTAAAAAATTTGGAATTTTGCAAAGACGAACTAAAATGTTCATATTCCTTTCCTCAAAGATTCTACTGCTAGATGTATATACTCATGGAAGGTCATGAGAAAAAGAAAGGCAAATTTACACCACAATATTTATAACAGCACTTCTTACAGTACTAAAGAACTGGAAATAAAATAGATTGAATGGAGAATGGCTAAATTTATATGGATATACACTGTGTATTGCAATGTAAATGCAAACAATGGCAATAGCAAAATTATTTGACACTGAATGCTGGGAAATTATAATGATCAAGTTTAACTCCAAAAGAATGTTATGAGAAGATAGCTCTCCAAACTTCTTGGCAGACATCAGAGGTAGGATTTCAGGTGTAGAACACTGTATATAAGGTCAAGTTTTGGGGTTTCTTTTTTTGGTTATATATTAGTTAGTTTTACAGTATTATTTCCCCCCTCCTTTTTTATGAGATGTCTTTGGGAAATTGAGGGAAAGAAAAATCCATAAGGGAAAAGTAGGTGATATGAAAAAAATATGCCAATAGTTATTTAAAATATATTTAGAGTATCCCTCTGCACACTGAAAGCAGCCATTTAAAATTAGGAACACCAAACACTTTTAAATGAGATGCCAGCGCAAATAAAATCCCTGGAAAGGACTTGTATGGTAAATCATAAAATACTTTGATTTTGTATTGGAAAGATGTGTTTCTTGCCAAATGCCACCTTTGGGACATTACAAATATATTTCACATTAGGATTACTTTCAGTGTAGCTGACCTCAGCTTTATTAATAAATTCATCCTGTAAAGAAGATTGCCACAAAAAAGGAAGACTTTTCACAAAGAAACACTCACATATTCTCTTGGCTTTCCATCAGAAACAATCATTAAATGCCAAGTCAGAAGTAAGTGGTTGGGTTTGCTAGGCCCACCAACTCCCTAAGTGTCACACATTTTCCACCTGTCGGGGCCTACCTAGAATGGCAGACTGACTAATAAAAATGTATTCTGACAAGTGAGGAAAGATTCTTGCTCACTATCAATCACTGGACCAATATTAACTTAGTCATTCCAGCTAGAATATTATAGTGCTGTGACTTTGAAATATTACCAGGCCTCATTATGAGAACTAAAATGAACAGTTACCAGCTTAGAAAGAATGGATACATGGTTATTGACATCAGCCTTGTTTGAAGAAATCTCTGTCTGTGTATATTGTCATCTTGCTGTCATCTTGCTGTCAGTATTCCATTTTTGGTGACTATTGTTACCATCAAATTCCCTTTGAAGCCTAGAAAGATTAAATTCAGTAGGATGAAGGGAAACTATTCCTCTCATCCATCACTTTTCAGCAGCTGTGTGACCTCGCATATGTTGTTTTGCCTCTCAGTCCTAGATGCCTTACCAACATCCTTACCTGAGATAAAAATTCCTTACCTTTCTCAAAAAAGATCATTGAATCAGACAATCTCTTGAATTTTATTCCTATGATTCTTTGAGAGAGGAGTAGGAAAAAACTAAGTGGAAGAATAAAGAAAATGATCCAAATTATTTTTTATTCCATATCATTATTTGTTATTTTAGTATGAAATAGAAATGAACATATCTCTTTACTTTTCAGTTTCAAATCCTTTACAGTCATGTACATATTTCATCATCTACTTGTGGCAGCTGGTCTGCTCCCTCTATCCTTCTATCCTCTTACTTCTGCTCCTTGTGTAGCAACCTGTTTGTCAGATCTGAGAACTTACCTTCCTATCCAGGTTTTCTAGAATCTATGCACCAGGCCCTGGAGAAATGAATCTCTTCATCTTTGGAGCTCCTGTTCTATGGCTCAGTCCAAATAATTGGTGACTGAAGATTTTAAAATTACCCATTTAGTCCAATTTATCTACTGGCTGACCCTAGATCAACCATTTCTTCTTCCTATTCAATCATCCAGCCTTTCGCAAAAGATGGCCCCATTATCTGCCTGAGTACCCTGATAGTCTCCCTTCCACTCCATTTCTGCCTTCCAGTGATACAATTTTTCCTGGTTAATTTCTCCTTTTATAGACTTGGCTTTCCTTACTACTATGTAAATTCTTTGAAGAAAGAAATTCCTTTAAAAAAAGTTTATATCCTCAGAGTTTTAATACAATGGCTGGTATATAGTAAGTACATCAAAACATTTTAAAAATCAATAATCACGGGCACCTAGATGGCACAGTGGATATACCACTGGCCCTGAAGTCAGGAAGACCTGAGTTCAAATCCAATCTCAGACACTTAATACTTCCTAGCTATGTGACCCTGGGCAAGACACTTAATACCAATTGCCTCAGCAAAAAAAAAAAATCAATAATCATTTACTGAATCCATATGTAACAGTAAGTAGCTAGGTGGTTCAATGGATGGAATTCTGAGCCTGGAAACAGAAAGATTAAGTTCAAATTTAACCTCATACATTTACTAGTAATATGATCTTAGGCAAATTATTTTGCCTATTTGTCTTAAGCTTTTGGAGAAAAAAAAGGCATACTACTCCAATACCTTTGTCAAGATAACCCCATGGACTATATGATCCATAGGATCATGAAGAATTGAATGTGATTGAACAACTGGACAACAACAATGTGTAAGAGTGAGTGTTCTTGTTTCCACCACCTGAAGGTCAGGCATCTTACATTTTTCTCCCTCTTAGTTCTGAACACACAACATTGACATGTTGTACTGTACATGCATGAATGCTTCCAGAAATACCTTGGCTTAAATTCAAGATGGGGTCTCATAAAAATTTCTTGGGCAAAAAGAGGTTGTGAGAAAATTTAAAGTTTAAAAAAGTTTAAAAAGCACTGCTATATACTTTATAGCACTGAATTCCAAGTTCAAAATTCATCTGGGGTTCAAGTCTTAGACACTTTGGCTTCTTAGGACTTCCCTGCTACTTTGTGTGGTTATATAATATCCAGACTGGAATCCTGACTCGAAGATCACCAAGGCTTGAAAATTTTAGATCCAATAAGGATTCTATTTCCTGCACCTAAAACTAAAAAGGATAAATGAAACAAGCCAAAATCCAACCAACAATCTCATTCTCAGAACACAGGTAATAGAAGGGAGAAAAAGAAGGAAGCCCTGCCTACTCAGCCAGCTCATTTTGAAGGAAATTGACCTTCAGCTTCTCTGAATCTGGTTAAATAGGGTGAACATAACACCCATCCTGACAGTCTGACTGACTCCACACAGAGTTAAGGAGCTGGATTGGAAATGAAAGGCAGAATCAACGTATAAGGATGACTTAACAAAAAAATAGCTAGAATGTTACAGCAGTTTTAGGAAAACAAAAGCTCAGATACTCAAGTAAAGAACTATATGGTACAATCCAAGTCTGGCAGTTTTATAGACACAAGCCCTTTAGGTATGCATCCTGGTGAGAGACTACCCCCAACCACAGGATAAGGAAACTCAGAAGGTTTTGTCCTAGAAATTGTGGGCCTTCATATTAGGTAATTTGGGTATGTTCAGAAGGCCCCTATTCATTATACATTTTTGTTGTTGTTGAGGCAATTGGGATTAAGTGACTTGCCTAAGGTCACACAGCTAGAAAGTGTTAAGTATTTGAAGCCATATTTGAACTTAGGTTCTCCTGACTTCAGGGCTGGCACTCTATCCATTACACAATCTAGCTGTCCCATACATTCATTTTTGAAAAGTCACTGAGTATGGCTTGTTTGTTTGTTTGTTTTTTTTTTTGGTTTGATGATTGTATTGGTACAAACTTCTAATTCCAAATAAATTTTTGTACCATTCCAAAAGGCAAAGTAGAAGATAGTAGTCAACCTATTCTTTTTAAAAATATGAAGACTGAAACTTTAAAAGTATCTTTAGAGGAGTTGGAAATATAACAATGAATATAATATAACAAAAAATGAGAATTATATGTGGATATAGTCTATGTGTGTAGGAACAACATTCTCACTACCCCTCTCCCTCCCCCCACAATTATATTTCTTTCTATGGGCTGGGGCTGGTATGCTGATTCCTATTTATAACCCTGCTGGAAAGTGAGATTGGAAATTATTATTCTATCTTAAGATGGCTAAGAAGATTAAATGTGATAATTCCTGTAAAATATATAGTATCCTAATTTTAATTCTTCTAACTATAAATTATTAAAATTACTGAAAAAATAAATTGCTAACAAATATGTTGTTGAATGAATGAAATGAATAAAAAATGAGTTCATTTTGTACAAAGCACTATTCTAAGTGCTAGGGATACAAATAAAAAAATAATAAGACATTTTGTGCTATCATGGAGCTGATAGGATTAGTGAATATAGTCTTTGGGCTTTCAATTGAAAAGTCCTTTAGAAAATAGAGTATAGATATAATTATAGTTGTCAGAAAAATAGGTAATAGGTTTGAGTAGCAAAGATAGAAGATAGCCGGAATATAGCATCTAGGGAATGAATCTGGTTAGAGAGGGTGAACTTGCATCAATCCTGACAATCTGACTGACTCCACACTGAGAGCTGAGGAGCTGGATTGGAAGTGAAAGGTGGAATTAACATATCAGGATGACTTAACAAAAAATAACTAGAATGTTATAGCAGTTTTAGGAAAACAAAAACAAAAACAAAATTTTTGAATGATATTTTTAAATCTACCAGAATTGACTAAAATTTTACCTTTTAAAGTAGTAGGCCCAGAGCTATTAACAATCAATGGCAAACGGAAGCAGCAGCAGCTGCAGCAGCAACAGGCAAAGGGAGAAGGAGGGAGAATCTCAAATTAGTTATTAAAAAATACTTTTGGGTAAAGAAGGACTGACTCTTTTCTGTCACAGGTTTTATTTGTGATGAATAAAACTGTAACCAAATATGTCAGTAATGTCAGATTTAACTGATTATATATATCTGAAGATTATTTTCAGAAAAATTTTTCTTACCTATGCACATATTTTTTACACATAGCAAATATTCTATTAGGAATGTACTTCGCTTCTAACAAATAGAATGCGTGTCTTTAGAAATCCCTTTTCAAATCATATATATGTGGAATATATTTTGAACTCTCTATAAACATATATGTATATATATATATACACATATATATGTGCATGTTATTTATGATGTATGGCTACATGATATATTTGAATCTTGAGGAGTGGATGTGTGTATATATATTATAGTATGCATAAGTGTCTATAACATGTAATATGCAATATAATATAATGTAATATAATTATGTATAATAAATTAGCATATTGTATATAACATACTCTCTATATAATTTATATACATACATACATATACTCTTCAGGATTCTTTTGTGAGCAATGAATATTTCTATTTACCTCATGCTTCCTGGGGTAAAATTGGTGAGATTAAACTTATTTTTGTTTCTTTAAAACCATATAATAGTAACCCATATTTTACTAATTATTTATAAAAATATACTACATTTTAAAATATATACTACATATTTACTATTATTTCCTTACTTGTCTGACATTTCATCAACCTTTTTCAGGGCTCTCTTTTTATCTCCAATAAGCTGTTTGTCTCATGTCCTATATAACATATAATTCTAAGAATGTATACTTCCAGTTTTCTGAATAAGAAATACTTAAATTTTATGCATGACCCAAATAGTAGCAAATAGAATTTATTTTTCTCTAATCTTTTACATAGGAAGAATTTTTCATTTTTACAAGTTCAGCTTATATACCATATTGTCTGGGAAATCTTTCCTTAATCACACCCATGGCACAAGGCCATGTTCACTGTTGACTCTTATTCAATTATATTCTGTCTTGTGATACTATCTATATATTTATCAAATCCTTTTTAGTAAATAAAATCTTTTTGAGGATGAGAATTGTAACATTTAAAAAAAACTCCTTTAAATATCCAGTACTTAACATTGTATCTTTGCATTGTAATTAATATACAGATACAACTGCCTACACCCTTTGCCTTATCAATAGTACTACTAGATCTATGGCCCAAAGAGATCAAAGAAAAGGAAAAAGGATCCATTCGTGCAAAAAGATTTATAGTACCTATTTTTGTCGTAACAAAGAATTGGAAATTGAGATGATACTCATTAATTGATAAAAACCGAACTTGATGTGGTATATGATTGCGATGGAATACTATTATACTACATGAAATGATGAGCAGGACAGTTTCAGAAAAATGAGACTTTTTTGAAGTTATGCAAAGTGAAGTAAGCAGAAGCAGGAGAATATTGTAAACAATAACATCAATATTATAAGGATTATCAACTGTGAAAAACTTAACTATTCTGATCAAGACTCATCAAAGACAATTTCAAAACATCCATAATGAAAAATACTATTCAACTCCACAGAGAGCTGATGAACTGAATGTAGATTGAAGCATATTTATTTTACTTAATTTTTTATGTGTGTTTGCAAAATGATTAATATGAAAGTAAGTTTTGTTTAACTTTGCAAATATAATTGATATAATACCTTGTCAAGGCATGGGACAGGGATCAGAGGAAAGAAGAGAGTGTGTTACTCAATATTATAAGAAATAAATATTTAAAATGCTAAAAATATGTTTTTTTTTTGCTGAGGCAATTGGGGTTAAGTGACTTGTCTAGGATCACACAGCTAGGAAGTGTTAAGTGTCTGAGGTCAGATTTGAACTCAGGTCCTCCTGACTTGAAGGCTGGTGCTCTATCCACTACACCAACTAGCTGCTCCTAAAAATATGATTTTATATATATATATATATATATATATGTATATATATACATATAAATGGTCATATTTATATATATGTACATATATATGCACATAATAACTATTTTTATCTATCTACATCAAAATGGTTTTAGAAAAACAGAAATACTTACATTGAAATAATAAAAAGTGAAATAAAACGAACACAGAAAACATTGTTTACAGTTACAGCAATAATTTTTTTTAAGAATGACAGAACAAATACGTTATTTTGTCTATTATAAATAACCAAATTAAGTTTAATGGACATATGAAGGATGCTGAGGTTGTGCACATCAGAGGGCAGGTTTGGGGTCAATCTTGTAAGACAATGTGGCTTCAGTGTACAATCTTCTGGTTCCCAAAACAGTAGTACTGAAGGGGCACTGAAAAATCAGCATGCTCAGCAGGAGGAGAAACAGTGGGAGCAGAAGCAGAAGCAGCAGTGGTGGTGTGAACAGTAGTAGCAGAAACCCAGATCAAGGTGGCAGTGGCAGGAGCCAAGGATCAGCACTTTGGGGAGCTCTGATCCTCCAGACAAAGGCAAGATCCCTAGGAAGAGAGTGTGGGACTATATGTTCCATTTCCACATCTACATCTCCCTACCTCTTTCAAGGAAGCTTGTTCTATATGGGGTGGGAGGAGAATATAAAGGTCATAGTTCTTCTCAGAAAGTGAGTTGGATCAAAAAGCAAAGTGCCTAGCTGGGTTGGGCTGAATTGGTGTGTTTCTTAGCAGCTAGAAGTCCCACTTGTCCCTTTAGGGAACTGGGGTAGGGCAGTGGGAGCGGGGAGGAATGGTTAGGCTTTGGATTGTAGATTGTACTCTTTATGAGAAAAAATCAGTTGCTATTCCTCCTTTTCACCATTTATTGTGCCTTCTGAAACCAATTAATGACAAGTACTGAGATGCCACTGTATATAGGTAAATATGATGTATTTGTGGGGTGGAGCCAAGATGGTGAACTGCAGACAGCGTTCTCTGTGAGCTCCTGAGACCTTCCCTCAAACCCAGACAAATTGAGTCTCGGAACTGGTTTTGGAGTGAGGGCTCCACCAAACACTTGGACTACAACGCACTTCTATTAACACTCCATTTTGAAAAAAACTTCAGACAAGGTTAGACTCAGGGGAAATCGGCCCCTGGTCGCTATCAGATACCAGCCGGGGTGGAAGTCAGGGCTGCAATAGAGGGGCAGATTTTAGGCACCCAGGAAGCCCCTGGGAGACTCCTGGGCCACTTTGCTCTGCTTGCGGCCAGGTGCTTTGGTAGAGCTGCCTTTGGTAAAGGGTGGATTGAGAGCAGCTGAAAACGTGGTCCTAGTGCAGATCTAGCCCGACCAGCCTCACACTGGAAGTCAACTTGGCAAACTGCCCCAGGGCAAACACAAACTGTTGCAGGATTCCCTGCTGGTGACTGATAACTCAACTCAAAAGCATGAGTAAGAAGCAGAAGAGAGCTCTCACCATAGACAGCTTTTACGGAGAAAAAATAGAGCAGTCCCCAGATCCTGAGATTCTGAAAACAATCCCAGATGAAGCCACAAAGGCAGACTTAAGCTGGTCTCCCTTCCAGAAATCTTACCTGGAAGATTGCATAAAGAATCTCAAAAGAGAGCTAGAAGAAGAATGGGGAAATAAATTGAGATCAGTGCAACAGAAATATCAAAAACTGGAAAATAGGATTGGCGAATTGGAAAAAGAAAACAATTCACTGAAAAACAAAATTGGTGAATTGGAAAAAGAAAACAATTCACTGAAAAACAAAATTGGTGAATTGGAAAAAGACAATAATTCACTGAAAAATAAAACTCGCAAAATGGAAAAAGAATGCATTGAATCAAGAAATTCAATTGGCTAGCTACAAAAGGAGCTAAAAAAGATAACTGAAGGAAATAATACTTTAAAATTAAAATTGAACAAATAGAAGAAAATGACTCAATAAGATTTCAAGAAGCAGTCAAACAAAAACAAAAAAAAATGAAAAATAGAAGAAAATATGAAATATCTCCTAGGAAAAACAACTGACTTGGAAAACAGATCCAGGAGAGACAATCTAAGGATTATTGGACTCCCTGAAAGCCATGATGAAAAAAAGAACCTGGATGCTATCTTCCAGGAAATCATGAAAGAGAATTGCCCTGATGTTTTAGAATCAGAAGGCAAAATTGGCATTGAAAGAATTCACTGATCACCTCCAGAAAGAGACCCCAAAATTAAAACCCCAAGGAATATTGTGGCCAAATTTCAGGACTATCGCACCAAGGAAAAGATATTGCAAGCAGCTAGAAAGAAACAGTTCAAATACCGAGGAACTGTCATTAGAATTACACAGGATCTGTCAGCTTCCACATTGAAGGATCGAAGGGCCTGGAACCAGATATTCCGAAAGGCAAAAGAACTTGGATTACAGCCAAGAATAAGTTATCCAGCTAGAATGAGCATCATCTTGCAGGGAAGAAGATGGTCATTCAATGAGGGGAGATAAATAAAATTGAAAATAAGAAAACTATCAAATTAATAAATAAAACTAAGAGTTGGTTTTATGAAAAAACCAACAAAATAGATAAGCCTTTAGTTAATTTGATTAGAAAAAGGAAAGAGGAAAATCAAATTTTTAGTCTCAAAAATAAGAGAGAACTTTCCTCCAATGAAGAGGAAATTAGAGTAATAATTAGGAGTTTCTTTGCCCAACTTTATGCCAATAAATTTGATAATGTAAATGAAATGGAGGAATATCTACAAAAATATAGATTGCCATGGTTAACAGAAGAGGAAATAAATTATTTAAATAGTCCTATTTTGGAAAAAGAAATAGAACAAGCTATTTATCAATTCCCTAAGAAAAAATCTCCAGTGGCAGATGGATTTACATGTGAATTTTACCAAACATTAAAAGAACAATTAATCCCAATACTATATAAACTATTTTAAAAAATAGGGAAAGAAGGTGTACTACCAAATTCCTTCTAGGACACAGATATAGTGCTGATAGCTAAACCAGCTAGGGAGAAAACTGAGAAAAAAAACTATAGACCCATTTCCCTAATGAATATTGATGCAAAAATTTTAAATAAGATTTTATCAACAAGATTCTAGAAAGTCATCCCCAGGATAATACACCATGACCAAGTAGGATTTATACCAGGAATGCAGGGCTGGTTCAATATTAGGAAAACTATTATTAAAATCAATTATATTAATAACCAAATTAATAAAAACAATATGATTATCTCAATAGATGCAGAAAAAGCCTTTGATAAAATCCAACACCCATTCCTATTAAAAACACTGGAGAGTATAGGAATAAATGGGCTTTTCCTTAAAATGATTAGTAGTATCTACTTAAAACCTTCAGCAAGCATCATATGTAATGGAGTCAAACTAGAACATTCCCAATAAGATCAGGAGTGAAACAAGGCTGTCCACTATCACCATTATTATTTAATATTGTCTTAGAAATGTTAGGTTTGGCAGTAAGAGAAGAAAAAGAGATGAAAGGAATTAGAGTAGGTAATGAGGAAACCAAATTATCACTCTTTGCAGATGACATGATGATATACGTAGAGAACCCTAGAGACTCAACTAAAAAACTACTAGAAACAATTCACAACTTTAGCAAAGTTGCAGGATACAAAATAAATCCACATAAATCATCAGCATTTTTATATACTACCAATAAAGTTCAGCAGGAAGAGATAAAAAAGAAATTCCATTCAAAACAACTGTTGATAGTATAAAATATTTGGGAATTTATCTTCCAAGGGAAAGTCAGGAATTATATGAACTAAACTACAAAACACTTTCCACACAAATAAAATCAGACCTAGTCAATGGGAAAAACTTAAAATGCTCATGGGTAGGCTGAGCGAATACAATAAAAATGACAATAATACCCAAACTAATTTACATATTTAGTGCCATACCAATCAAACTCCCAAGAAATTATCTTACAGATCTAGAAAAAATAGTAGCAAAATTCATTTGGAAGAACAAAAGGTCAAGAGTTTCAAGAGAATTAATGAAAAAAAGGCTGACGATGGTGGACTTGCTGTACCAGATCTAAAACTATATTACAAAGCAGCAGTCATCAAAACCATTTGGTACTGGCTAAGAAATAGAGT
>JAJPUD010010713.1:23681-34647 GCA_023553655.1 Myrmecobius fasciatus
TACTATAAGTAAATTAGAGGAACGTAATATGGTTTACCTCTCAGACCCATGGAGATGGAATAAATTTATGTCCAAAGAAGAACTGGATCTCCTAATTGAAAACCAGATAGATAACTTTGACTATATTAACTTAAAAAGTTTTTGTACAAACAAAACTAATGTAGACAAGATTAGGAGGGAAGCAATAAATTGGGAAATCATCTTTACATTTAAGGGTTCTGATAAAGGCCTCATCTCTAAAATATATAGAGAATTGTCTCATATTTATAAAAATTCAAGCCATTCTCCAATCAATAAATGGTCAAAGGATATGAATAGACAATTTTCAGAGGATGAAATTAAAACTATTTGTAGTCATATGAAAAGGTGCTCCAAATCACTATTGATCAGAGAAATGCAAATCAAGACAACCCTGAGGTACCATTACATACCTGTCAGATTGGCTAAAATGACAGGAAAAGTTAATGATGAATGTTGGAGGGGACGTTGGAAGGCTGGGACACTGATGCATTGTTGGTGGAGCTGTGAACAGATCCAGCCATTCTGGAGAGCAATTTGGAACTATGCTCAAAAAGTTATCAAACTGTGCATACCCTTTGACCCAGCAGAGTTTCTATTTTGGTTTATATCCCAAAGAAATCATAAAGGAAGGAAAGGGCCCCACATGTGCAAGAATGTTTGTGGCAGCCCTTTTTGTAGTGGCTAGAAACTGGAAACTGAATAGATGCTCTTTAATTGGAGAGTGGCTGAATAAGTTATGGTATATGAATATTATGGAATATTATTGTTGTGTAAGAAACGACCAGCAGGACGATTTCAGAGAGGCCTGGAGAGATTTACATGAACTGATGCTGAGTGAAACTAGCAGAACCAGGAGATCATTATACACGGCAACAACAATAGTATATGACGATCACTTCTGATGGACATGGCTCTCTTCAACAATGAAATGTTTCAAACCACTTCCAATTGTTCACTGAAGAAAGCCATATACACCCAGAGAGAGGGATGTGAAATGCGGACCACAACATAACATTCTCATACTTTTGATTGGTGTTTGCTTACATTGTGTTTCCTTTATCTAATATGTCTTCTGTGTAGATACAATTTTTCTTGCATAAAAATGATAAGTTTGGAAATATGTATACATATATTTGATTTGCCAAATATTTTAACATAATTAACACGTAGTGGATATCCTGCCATCTAGGGGAGGGGTGGGGAGTTGGGGGGAAAAAATCTGTAACAGTAAGCTATGTAAGGGTTAATGTTGTGGGGCAGCTAGGTGGCGCAGTGGATAGAGAACCAGCCCTGAAGTCAGGAGGAACTGAGTTCAAATCTGGTCTGAGATACGTAACAGCTGTGTGACCCTGGGCAACTCACTTAACCCCAATTGCCTCAGCAAAAAGCAAAAAAAAAAAAAAAAAAGGGTTAATGTTGAAAAATTACCCATACATATGTTTTGCAAATAAAATAAAATTTATAAAAATGATGTATTTGTGTATATATGTGTTTATGTATATATGAAGATTTTGTCATATATTTGAAAAGAATAGGAAATTGTGCATAATAGATTTGCAGTTGCATATACAATCATCTTTTTCATTGTACCACTATGAAAATGTTTGTTTTATTCTATAAACTAAATAGAAAATATGTAAAAACTGAAAAAAAATCAACTTACCCCAAATAATTAAAATATAATTAGCAATATTTAATGAAATAAATAAAAATATATTAAAGAGAAAAAAAGAATATCCCAATTTTGTACAAATAATGTAATTATATTTACATTACCCCTTATACACACTCTCTTTCATATCAAAATGATTGTTCTTCTCAGAATTATGGTTTTTTTTTGGCAACCCTCAATGTTGAAACACATAAATCATGCAGTTTTTTTATTTATGATTAAATTTATTAGACAGTATTTATATTGTATCATATAGCTGTTTGGAGGTAGTTGTACCTGTTTTACCACTTCTTCTGTCTATCCTTATAAAATTCTATACCATGTATGAACTTTGTCCTCCAGTTCATATGTCTAATATGACGAAATAGCCTTACTTGTAACCAAGACAAAACCTTCTACCTGTTCAATAATATAATTCCTTCTGATCTCCTCCAATGGACTGCCTCCTTTGTCATCCCTTTTTTATCACTTATTTTCAGTTTTTCCTTGTTTTCTCTCAGTCTCTACTACTTTAAAACATGTCCAGTATTTCTCCATCCTCAAGAACCCCTCATATCATCCCTTTTTTCCACCTATCATTTTATAGTCTCTTCTACCCTTTGTAGCTAAACTCCTTGCACAGGCTCTTTGCAATCAGTACCTCTACTTTCTCTCCTTTTACTCTCTTCCTAATCTCTTAAAATTTAGCTTCCAAATCTATCATTCCACTGAAATTCCTGTCTTCAAAGTTACCAATGATCTCCTAATTGCCAAATCCAGAGGCCTTTTCTCAATTATTCTCCTCAACATCTTTGTGATCTTTGAGACTGTTCATCACTCTTTCCTAGATATTCTTTTAAAATATTCAGGATACCACTCTCAGGAAACCTCACTTCTCCTTTGAGTCTACTTAAGTAAATCCTGATCTACATTATGCCCTCTAACTATAGATTTTTCTCAGTTTTTTATCCTGAGCCTTCTATTCTCCTATATTAATTCACTGTTTAATCTCTTTAGTTCCCTTGTATTTAATTACCATCTCTGTAGACAATTCTAAAATATGCTTCTCTTACCCCAATCTTTCTGCTGACCTCACATTTCTATCTGACTTTCAGACATCTCAAAATGGATGTCCAGTAGACAATTTAAACCCAGCATATCCAAAATAGGACTATCTTTTCCTCTAAACCTCTACTTTCTCCCCACTTTGCCTAATATAGGAGAGGACAACAACATTCTCCCAGTACTTTTGTCACCTCCCATATTCAACCTGTTTCCAAAGTCTCTCAATTTTACTTTTGTAACAACTCTCAAAGGCACTCCAGTCTCTTTTTTTCACTACTACCACTTTAGCACAGGCCTCCATAATCTCATACCTACTTTATAACATCAGCTGCTTCTCATTCTGCCGGCAGACTAACTGGAGTATCACCCAACTCTTTTTAGTCACTAAATTGATTTTCCTCAAATGAAGATTTGAACATCTCACTCCCACACTCAATTCAATAAACTCCACTGGTTCATGATGTCCTTCAAGATCAATTATAAAATTCTCTACTTGGTATTCAAAGTCCTTCATAACCCAGCCCTTTCTTACTTTTCCAATTTTCATATACTTTTTCCCTACCATGTACTCTCTCTGATCTAGTAACTGTCCTCCTTTTGATTCCAGGCATTTTCTCTGCTTGGAATCCCTATCTGCCTACTGCTTTCCTGATTTGTTTATAGTTCTAACTAATTTTTTTTTGCAGTAAACCTTTTGCAGTAAAACTTTCACAAGGCCTTTTAATTCTAATGACTTCCCAATTATTGTGAGCCACTTGAGCATAGGGAATTTTTCTTATTTGTATGCTCAGCACTTAAGAGATACAGCTCCTAATGAGCAAATATTCCAGTTTGACAAAAGTCTGGCTCTGGTATACTTTTGTAAAAATCCTCAAAAAACATAACCAGTAGATGTTGCAGTGCATGATAGATTTTGGTTGGAAAGGACTTTCCCTTCTTTGAACAGAAAAGGGAAGGGGTGATCCTTCTAAACCATACTTGGCTCCTTCTACCCAGCTCTCTTAAAGCATAATTTTCTTTTTGGTCCTTGGCTCTACTTCCCTCTCTCCCAGATTCCCAGGTAAGGAAAGATTGCCTAAGGCATGTAAAAGATGTATAGCCATACCTTGTACAACAATTAACACATTTAGCCATGCTTATTATTTGTAACTTTGCAACATTCTCTTTTGCTTTGTGCTGTTATTTTCCTATTTATATTATTTATTTATTTTGTATATTATTTTTACCAAGGTTTACACTCAGTTATATAAATCTTTCCATGCTTGTATGTATTCATCACATTCATTTCATTTTACATCATAGGAATATTTAAATGCATTTACAAACCTTAATTTGTTTAGTCATTTTCCCAATCAATGAAATGCTAGTTATTTCATATAGACTATTTGATTTTTTTCAATGTAGATTTTAAATATAAAGGCCTAATCAATTTGAGCTAAGCCTCATGTATTACTTAATTTCAATTATGTATAGATCTGAAACTCTAACATTTTACTCCCATACTAGGAATCTTATGAAAATAAAACTCTCAGGTAGTTCCATTGCTAATGGTAATTTGAATTATTATAAACCAAAAAATGATAGGTGATTCGATTTTAGTCCCTAAAGCAATTAGTTCATTACAAATACTAATTCTTGTCTGATGAAATTCAATACCTACTTCCTAGCTATCAGTTTCACTTGTTTTCTCTACTCTGATAACAAAGATTTTAGTCATTTGAATAATTCATCTCTTCAATTTGTGCATCAAAATTGACCATAAATAAATAGTGAATTTTTAGAAGTTTCTCAGGACTTGTTAGCTTGGATAATGCCTTCTTCCTTTCTGTGTCTTTCTGATTTTTATGTGTTCCTATGTGATTGAAGAACTGGTCAATTCATGTAGTATTGTGATGCTCTCAGTGAGAACCTTTTATTTATCTTCACAATACAATTCCAGGAACCAAGCATCAGAATTCTACTCTGAAAGATATTTCCTAGAGAAAATCTTTAGGGAAAAAAAATAATATAATTTCTTTTTAGTTAGTATTCCTGATAAGACATTCAATCCTCTGGGATGTTTTTAATCTTGAAAGAGAATTTTAATATATTTAATTTAGGTGATATTTCTTTTCTGAGCTTCAGTTCAAGGACCCTAACACCACAGACATATTTTTCATCAAGGAGTTTTATTTACCATCTGTACATCTGTTCTTGGCATACATGCACTGGAATTTCATTTGAGGATTTGAATCCTTTTCAATTTTAAAGGTCAGGAAGCTACAAGGGATAATGATTAGGCAAACATTTCTTGTCCATAAAAAATTATAGGAAAAGTAAAATGGAATAGAATCTCAACAGAACAAATAAAACAGAATACTGCATCCTAACAAAGTAATTTCCTGAAGATGTCATCATGATACTTTCCTAGCACATATAGAACCTACCCCTACTTTGGTCCCATGGTCTCTCACCTTTCCACTTCTTCTGAGAACTGTAATCAGATAACATTACTTTTGTCTTTGGAAAAATCTGACTCAGTGGACTTAGCTGTTATTATTTCACTGACTATCTTTATAGCTTACCAAAAGTGGAAAACAAAGCACCACGTGAAGCATGGTCATTTATGACTTGAGGAATGGACAGAGAAGCAACAGCACCAGGTACAATTATCAAAATAACTCCCTAGAAGTGTCTTTAGAGGAATGTACTTTGGTATTCATATCTCATTTCATTCTGATTCTATATTTGGCCAAGTTTCTATTTAGTTCAACCCATGCCACCCTTGACTTATACATTGGAAATTAATCCTCCTTGTTGTTTTGTCTTCCAGATCTAATGCCTCAGTTTTTTTCTTGCTTTATTTTATACTGTTTCATCTTATCTTCTATTAATATGTCAGCAATAAGTGCTCCTAAATTGTACCAATCCCAGAAGTGTATACTACAGCTGACCTATATTTCCAAATGGAAATGAGTCAGGCTATTCCTGTATGGAATTGTTCTCTTTTTATCCTTGCAGTGACCAATAATTTAGCTTAAGTGATATATGTGGGAAGAGAAAAGAATAAGCATTTATGCAGCACCTATTATAATGCACTAGATTGCTAAATGGTATATAAATATTCTCATTGGAGACTCACAAAAAACCCTATGAGGTAAGTGCTATTCTTTCCTCAATTTTACAGCTGAGAAAACTGAGACAAACAGAGGGTTACACAGCTAGTTATAGTTTTGAGCTCAAGTCTTCCTAATTCTAAGCCTAATGCTCAATTCACTGTGCCATTTGGCTGCCTCTGAATTATTTAGAATATTGGCTAATTTTGTGCTCTCAAAAATCATTTGTACCTACAAAGAGACTTTGAAATTGAGTGCTCATTCAATCTTATATTCACCAATAAATTCAAGTCCAATTCTCCACACCATGCTGCCTATATCCTGGTCATTCTTCTAATCTCTTTTAATTTCAGTGGAACCTTGGGTTCCACTTATGGGATACAAGATTCTGTGGCTGCCACCAGGCCTTTCTGTTAGTTCCTGTTATCAACAAACCATGTTGCTACATGTGTACCATAAGATCTTATCTTTCCTCATTAAAATATAAGTTCCTTAAGTTCAGGGACTATTTTGGTTGCTTGCATTTGATTCCCTAGTTCTTAGATCAATTCTTGGCATGAAGTGAGTGCTTAATAAATACTATTTCTATACCAATTTATATGTTAAATAATAGCATTGGAGTGAACTGAGGGTTTTTTTTAATTAAAATAAAATTTAATTAAAATTCAAATTATTCTTCATAACTATCAGTCAGTAAATCAGTAAACTATCTTGAAAAAAAGATATTAGCCACATACTAAGATATTGTGATTAGACTTCCTGTCAGAAGTCAGTTCGTTTTAGATAAAGATAGTTGCTGATCTATTATAGACATTAAAAACCAAACAAACAAATAAAAAACCACAAGTGTTTTAAATGCCTAGTGTAGAAACACATACAGCCATGTGTCTGTTAATACTCTCACAATTCCAATTCATCTTCCACTTAGAATTACTAAGTAATTTTTCTAAAGCATGATTATAAACTATGCCACTCCTTACTCAATAAATTGCAGTGGTTCCCTAAGAACTTCAGGATAAAATATAAAATCTTTTGTTTGACATTTAAAGTTTTCCACAACTTGAGCCCTTCCTATCTTTCCAGTCTTCTGGATTACTTCCCTTCACAAATGCTGTACTTCAGTAATACTGTGCTATTTACAGTTCCTCTCATATGCTTACTTCATCTTCCGTCTTTCCTCTCTGTGTTTTTGTATTAGCTGTTCCCCATACCTGGAATGTTCTTTATCCTCATTGCTGCTTCTTAGAATTCATAGCTTCCTTCAAGATGAAGCTCTTGTGTCATTTAGTCCCTTCTATCTTCTATCTACATTGTTTGTTCAGTATAGAGATACTTAATCTGGAGTCAGTGAACTTTAAATACATACCCACATCCACACACACACACACACACACACATCCTCAAACACACACTCTCAAACACAAATATACAGATGACTATTTCAGTGCTTTTAGTTTTCTTTATAATTCTTTGTATTTTCTTTTTGTTGTCAATATTCAATCATTTCAGTCTGATTTTTCATGATGCAATTTGGGGTTTTCTTGGCAAAGATACTGAAATGTTTTCATTTCCCCAACTCATTTTACTGATGAGGATATTGAGGCAAATGGGATTAAGTTACATTTCATATTATTATAAGAAGGCATCTATTGGTTTTATCATACTGTGAAATGTATCTATGTCTGACAAAATAATTAATCATGCCTTTGATGCTCCTTTTGTATATATCCATTTATATATGTTGTTTTCTCCAATAGAAACTAGATTCATTGATGCCAAGGACTATATTTGTTTTTTCTTTATATTCTTAATGCTTAATACAATTGTTGGTATGTAGTAAGCACTTAATAAATATTTGATTATTAATTGCACAAGGTCATGTAAGTAATAAGTGAACCTAGGTGCTATGATTCCAAGATTAGCACTCTTTTCATTATACCATACTGTTCCCCTGCTTCACTGTATGAGCCAACCTGTGTTCTAAGGACACCAGTCTTTGATGTAAGTGAAATGGCTATTTCCAATCTAGCAGGTGACTTTATCAACATACCAGCCTAGTATATCCACTGCAACTGATGAATTAGAAGGAGTCAATTTGGACTTTCTTGTTCCTTTTATATAAATACTTTTTTGCTGAGGCACTATGAGCTCTCTAAAGGAGAATTTCTAATAGTTACATTATTTTCCATTATTGAGTGCAATATGACCCTTCTTCTACATGAATCCAAGAGAGAAGTTTCGGAAGCCCTCCTGTGTAGAAAGGGATAAGGATTTATGGAGTTAAATGGTGAAATGAAATTAATTTAAATTAGATCTAGTTCTGTTCTTAAAACTATCCTCATAATCTATAGTAAGCAGTAAGAAGATATCTGCACTTGCTCAAAAGTTCATTATAGGGCAGACCATCCTGATTAGAGATCCCCTCTACTAATCTCCCCAGGAAAGTCTATATAATAATTGCTACTCTTCTTCTTTAGGTCATTGTTTTATGATATTGGAAACACAGATCAAGAATGTGTGAGATGAATAAAAAGGGGTTTCATTTGGAGACTTCACAAAAGCAAAGTTGTAGCAATTTGAGGTTTTCTCTTGTGCATGATTTCTTGTGCTCTGATAGGATTCTTTTCCCTGGGAAGGAAAACAATAGAATACGCCCTAGTCGCATTCCCCTGGTACCACTCCTTCATCTGAAACAGGGATTGTTGATCTGCTGAGTAAATCTGTGCACTCAGTCTTAGAAGAAGATGCATGTTTGTTTAATTCTTTCTTGCTCTAGGGAGGGCTCTAAGTTAAGCTAGTATGTGACAGGAAAAGTTGGAATGAAAAGTGCTGGTTCTAGAGTCTGTACTGACAACATAACTTTGGATCAGTCATGTAATTTTTAAACTCAGGTTCTTCATTTGTAAAATGGATGTTAGATTGGATCACCTTTTAGGTGACAGAATAGTTTTCTGAATCTTATTCTTGATATTGCTAAACTGAAGGCTCTATAAAGCCAGGACTTTCCAGACCTAGGAATGTCACTTGCTTCACATTTCTATCAAGTTACTTAGTGCTAACAAAATATATTCAAAGTTGTCTTCTCTTCTTGGACTCAGTACTTTTGTCCTGTGATATAATATATGTGTGAATGCTTTTTTTCAAAGTTTTTTTCAGTGATACATAACCTTGAGTTTCATGAGATTACCTGCCCCAGGATTTTCATGGTGCATAATATGTTCAACATAACCTATAATGATCCATTAACAGCATGATGTCTCCCATAGAAAATTTTTGAAAAGTGTGTTTTTCTGAAAGTCATTATTAAGAAAATTTGTATATGTCAGAAATAAAGATTATAAAGATTTATTTATAATCATTGTCTAGGAAAGTCTAAATTCTCTAAAAGAATTTAGAATGAATATTCAATACTTGAATAAATGTATCTAATAAGAAGCTAGTGAAAAGCAAGAGATTTCCCTTCTGACTAAGATTCTATAGATTATGTAATTCATCTTCATTATCTTATTTCTTTCTCAAAGGGTTATTTACCTTGTGTAATATAATCTTCCATGTTTTCTAACGATTAAGTCTATTTCTTACTGTCTGATTCACTACCAATTCTCAATGGTGTAAGGAAGTAAAAAAAATCTTTATACACGCAAACATATATAAATTAGAGTGCCTCTAACATTAAATTTTTATTTTTTACCACCACTGGAGGAATCTTATCTCCCTTCCTTTTTGTCTACAGCCTCTTTCCTGGCCCTGGGCCAACTCAGAAACACTTCTTGGATGATCAGGAAGCAGAAGAATTAAACACTACTACGTTTCCCTCTACTCTTACTACTTGACTATTTGCACGGGTAGAATAAGGTGGGACTCAACAACTCTCATCCTTTTGGTGATATGGAGGAGCATCACCCCTCACTTACATGCCCTGCCACTGCCTCCTGAGATGCTCCAGACCTTATGTTCTATCCAGCTGCTATACTCTACAATTCTTTAGGATTATCATCTGATCTACTTATGTAAGGATCTTTTAGCCTTGCTATATGTCCTTCTGCTGAACATATAGGACTTCTAAGGCTGTCTAACTGCTCTTGAATTGAACTTTCTCTTACATATTGCCTCCCCCAATTACAGGTGGGAGCTCCATGAAAACCAGGAAGGGATTAATTTTTCTATTTTTATTCTCAGTGCTTGGCACATAGTAAGCATTTAATAAATGTTTTTTTCTTTCATCCATCCGTTCTTCCCATTCATCATGGTGACAGTGTTCCTAGCACAATCTTTGTCAAGATTTACCAACCTCTAGGCTTTAGCTCCTGACATTATTAAGTTTGCAATAATTCCCATAAGTGTTTCTTCATGAAAAAAGAAACATCAATATTTAGTTAAAATTGAATCAGCAAAAATAGATGAGGTTTTTGTATTTTTAATACAAAGTCAGTAAATATGGATCTAATTTGTTTTATTAAAAATATTTTAAGTGTTATTTGAGGCCTCAGCTCAAGTAAAATGAAATACATGACTAAATGTTCTATCTAGTGGATGATATCTTTTATAGATTACAAGGAAAAGCAGGATTCTTTCTAAGTGGTCTTCAGAAAGAGGGCACCATCATATGAATTGAGAGTGTGATTGTGAATGGACCATAATGTGATGACATCAAAGAAAAGACATTGAGAGGTGGAAAAAGGTTTGTACTGGAAAAAGAGGAAAGGGGAGATATAATGGAATAATTAGTTTACATGAAGATGTACAGAGCATGTATTATAATCCAGGGAAAGAAGGGAGGGGTATGAGATTGGCTGAAATTTAATTTCATCAGTTTTTACTCTAAGAGGTAATAACTTGATCATTTATTTGGGAAGAGAAATTTATCTAATCCTATAAAGAAGTAGGAGGGGAAAGAAGAAAAAAAGGGAGGGCAGAAACAATAGGGAAAAGGGTAAGAGAGGGGGGAAGGGGTGATAGAAGACAAGGTAGTGCATAGAGTGGGTAAAAAAAAGCACATGACTAAGGGTGGAAAGAAAGAACAAAAGTATATACAGGGGAGAAAATAGGATGGAGGGAAATACAGAACTGGCATCCTGTTAATGTGAATAGGATGAATTCTCCCATAAAACAGAAGCAAATAGCAGAATGAATT
>JAJPUD010010713.1:45192-57831 GCA_023553655.1 Myrmecobius fasciatus
AAGTCATGGTTTAAAAAAGAATCTAAACACTATCTTCCAGGAAATCCTGAAAGAAAACTGCCCTTTGATTCTACAATCTCAGGGCAGTTTTCTTTCAGGATTTCCTGGAAGATAGTGTTTAGATTCTTTTTTAAACCATGACTTCCTGGAAGTCCAATAATCCTTAGATTGTCTCTTCTAGATCTATTTTCCAAGTCAGTTGTTTTTCCTAGGAGATATTTCATACTTTCTTCTAATTTTTCATTTTTTTTTGTTTTTGTTTGACTGATTCTTGAAGTCTTATTGAGTCATTCACTTGCATTTGTTCAATTCTTATTTTTAAAGTGTTGTTTTCTTCAGTTACCTTTTGAAGATCCTTTTGTAACTAGCCAATTTGTTCACTGCACTTTTTCCACTTCACTAATTTTATTTTTCAATAAATTGGTGTCTTTATCATATCTCTTTTGGAGGGCTTCTTGCACTGACTTTAGTTTATTTTCCCATTTATCTTCCAGCTCTCTTTTAAGATTCTGTATTCAATCTTCCAGAAAGGCCTTTTGAAAAGGGGACCAGTGATGGTCCTTAATAACATCCTCTTGTGTTTTTTCTAAAGGAACTTCAGGATCTGCAGTCATCCCCTTCTTTCTCTTGATAAAAGCTGGCTATGGTGAGAGTTCTCTTTTGCTTCTTCATTTTTTTAGACATTGTGGATATCTCTTTAAGCTTGGAAAAAATGGTGGTTGAAGATCTTTGCCTTGGGGCAATTTGGCAAATTAACTTAAGGTGCTGAGCTGATGGGGGTAGGACTAAGTCCGAATTACTCCTTAAACAAGGCAAGTCTGCCAGAACAACTGCCCCCAATTGGGGCAGAGTGTCCCGAGTGCCTCAGATAATCTCCAGGTGTTTGGAGTTTGGAGTTTTTTCCACAATGAGCTGAGCTGAGTCCCACCCTCACTTCCGGCCTACACCACTCTTTATCCCTCTGTCCGAGTTAGACAAACCTGATGTGAAGTTCTTCAGAGATATCAGCAAGCAGTGTCCAAATATTTCTGAATTCCTCGACTTGAAGATCAGTTCAGAGGCTTATTTTATTGTTGATTTGAGAGAAGATTGGAGGAGACACAGAGAGTCACATTTTCACTCCGCCATCTTTGCTCCGCCCGTCTACTTTGCATGACTTCAAATTGCATACTATTGCAAACGCATATTTTAATATTAATATTCTCCCAATAATGTATAATGCAAGGAAAAGTATGAACAATTACAAATAATCCAAAGAATGATGTAAAAATGGATAGTGGATAGAAGTAAGTATCACATATTACCAACAATTAAATGCATGCAAAATAAAAAATGTGGTCAAAAACATATGACCAGAAAAGGAGATTAGCCATCTAGTGTGTATCAAAAAGACAAAACAAGAAATGGATAGTCTGAGTTGTACCATAGCTTTTAGTTCATTAAATGGACTCCCAAGGGAGGTTTATGAAATTATGGTCTGTATTGGAGAAGGGATAATCATGCCAGTGCAATTGAATTCTAACAAAGCCTTAAAATTTTATTTCTCATTTCCTGAATTCTAGGACTCACCTAGTCTTCAGAGGAACCTGTCATCATCAAAAGAAAGAAGAACAAAATGGGAAAAATAAGTACACATAGAATTAATGAGGCTGTCAAGTGATTGTCATTCACTACTTTTTTGATAGAATTATTGTAAAACTGCTAATATTATTACAAAGTTCTATTTATCAGTGTCAATCATACTTTAAAAATGGGATGATTGGGTTAGAAATAGTAATGAAGCACAAACTTTGTACGGTTTCTGTTCAAACAAACTTCTATGGAGTTGTTTGAATTTTCAATTACATCTAACTTTTCAATTTTTTACATCAAGTTATGGACATGAAAGAGAGTGTGAAGGAAATGGTTTAATTGCCACCTTTTCTACAAGTTAAATTGTTTAAAGAATTCTGGTTGGCTCTATTAAAGAAATCCATGGTTAAGACTACTTTCTATAATAAATTTGTCAAAATGAATTGTCAGGTGAAGTTTTTGGACTTCTCTGGATATCTCCAGACATCACTGTACTTCTATTTTAGCAAATTAAGTCTGACCTGAAGCATTTGATATCACTGTAGAAAATGATCCTGTATTATATTATGACAAAGAATCACAAGACTCAAAATACAAGAGCAGTATCTAATCTTATGGTGAAGCTATTACTTTGTAGTTAGTGGCATCTCTAAAGAAAAAACTGACAAACTCCTCTGTGGGCTTATAGATGACAATTGAGTGGAAGGGAAGAAGACTTCATTTTAACAAAATATTATGCAGTTGTTCTTAGAACAATCATTAACCAGTGTTATTTTCTTTTATAGTTTTCAAAAAATAAGATGGAATGGCTTATTAGATAGTAAGTGAATACCATCACCAGAAATATCCTATCAGAGGAACAACCACTTTTTAGATATGCCTAGAGTAAACTTATGCCTTGAATAAGAGTTGGACACATTTGAATCTGAGGTCCTTTCGAAAATACTGGGAATCTGGAATTTGTTAGTTGTGTATAACTGGAATGCCTTCCTTTTTGTTTGTTTTAGAAAATTTCTACTAATTTCCACTATAGCCGTGCCTGATACTACTATAAATAATGCCTTTCCTTAAACAAAGTACTTTATTCCACAATTCACCAAGGTACTTAACATAATGTGACTCATAGTTGTCTTTCTCATTCCTCTACACTGTATGTTTTATGGGGGCAGTGATTTTATCTTATCTTTGTAATTTCTCTAGCATAGTTTTCTGCCTTCAATGAATATGTACTTAATAAATGTTTGTTGAATAAATTAATGAAGATCCTTGGTCTGAGCCCATTATTGCGTTCAGTTATAGGCAGCAAAATCAGTTTAGAGAGGATACTAAAATGCTTGAACAAATCTGGAGGAGAGTGGGGGGGGGGAAGAAAACATAGACTCAACATTATGTTTTATGAAAATCTTCTGAGGATCCTTCTAAATCTGAGAATCTATGATTTCATAAATGGTAATTTTAGATGCCGTGCTCCACTTGCCCAGACTTTCTATAGGAGGCTTCCTTGAGAATAAGGGAAATTCCTTTACCAATGTAGGATGGTACCTGTTATCTACAGTACTAATTTGGCTGGGATTCAAAGAGGGTCAGTGATTTATGAAGTCACATAAACAATATGTGTTAGATATGAGGTTTTAACTAGTCTTCCTCACTTCAAGAATTGCCTTTTTTCCATAACCCAGTAACTGTCTGCTGATATAGACACTAGACAATAAATTTGATAATTTCAAAAGAGCAAAAAAAAAAACCCTCTGTTGCTATACTATAGTAGTATTTATACAAATAAAGGAAGTGAATTCCACTCCCTCTCACTTGACTTCACAGAATTTTGTAATTATTTTTTTGTAATCATCACAACTTAATGTACAATATACTTATCTGTATAGACTTCTTATCTGTGAGCTCCTTGAGGCAAGAATTATGTGTAATGTCTTTGCTTCTACTCCCATCTTCAAACTGACATCCCAGAGTATTTCATATACAGTAAAAATGTTTGAATTAGGCAGTTAGATGAATTAATAAGGAACCAGAACCATCATCCTTGTATTTGATAGTCACTGTGTTAAGTAACACTGAACATTTCTACTATATGTCTCTTGAAAATTTTTAGGAATATTTGATCTATAAGTTCATTTCATTTTGTAAAGAAAACCTGGATCCTTTGGAAATAGCTCGCAGATGTAACAAAAATCCCCATGCTGTTCCTAATTGTATGACTAACTGCTCCTTGCCTACTTAAATTAATTATCTGGAAGCTGATGACAGTAGTTGTGTTGCCTCCAGTAAGGCAACCTTTCAGTTAGTATAAAACTTTTGGCAGATGTTAGCCTGGTTTAATAGCAGACTTTCCCCCCCAAGTCTGTTTACACTTGAGAGGAAATTCAAATTTTTGTTCACCAAGGTCCTTTTTGTTCTAGTGCTATAAAGAGAGTTCTACAAAGAACAGTTAAAATGTTTTGTAAATACACAGAGGAGAGCTTCAATTAGCTATGGAATTTCAGGACCAATGTTAGATGGCCTTCACAAAGCAAGTTGGGAAAATACCTTCTGTGGAGCAGATAAAGTTTTTAGGGGTGGCATAAAAGCCTTAATTTCTGCTCCATTTTCTGAATGCAGTCCATGTCTTGAAAAATTAAAACAAAATAATGATGAAGATAATGGACTTGATGAAAATTAACATTTATAAGTGTGTACCAGGTACTGTGCTAAGCACTTGACAATTATAATCTCATTTGTTAGCCCCATTTGTTATCTTCCAGACCATTGTGAAGAAAACTCACTGCCCTTGGGGTAGGAGAGGTTACTACCTCTTGCAGGAGAATAATAGTAGACTATATACTAACTTTGATTGTTAAATGCAAAGTGTGCATTGAATTCTGAATATGTAGTTATGTCATAAACTACCCCAGCTCTCACACATAACAACAATAGCAAACATATGAATGTCAAGCTTTCCTTATCTAGGGACAGTTTGTGTATGGCTTTATTCAATGGCACATGTTAAAATGTAGATGGAATCTGTTTTAGTCATGGAGGCAGAATAATATATAGCAAAAACTTTGGATTTATGATGAGAAGATCTAGGTGGAGATTCTACTAACAGAACTTTTGCAATATTGAGAATGTCATTTAACCTCAATGTTTACATATAAGAAAGATGCCATACATGGCATCTGAATGTATGATTCAAGATTAGAATGTATGATGTTGTTAAGTCAACAAATATTTGTTTGAACTATGTGCTAGGTTTTTTGTTGTTGTTGTTGTTGTTTGTTTTTTGTTTGTTTGTTTTTTGTTTTTTGGCCAGGGGATATATAAAGACAAGATTGATAAAACTAAGCAGTCTGGATTAGTGAAAGTATGGGCTTTAGTAATTTAGCCAACTCAACAATACATTTAATAAAGTATCTATTATATTTAAGTAATAGCCTTAGGTACCAGAGAATCAAAGATAAACATAAGACATCCAGGGCATTAGTATAAAGAAGTGCAGAAAGGTAAGTTAAGGCCAGAATATAGAGGGCTTAAATAAAGGCTGATGATTTTGTATTTTATTCTGTGAAGAATCACTGGTGGTTAATAAGCAAAGTAGTGATATGGTCATACCTTCAGTAAATTACTTAAGTAGAACAGAGGAGAATTCTAAAGGGAGCTTTGGAGAACATTTGAGAGGCTAATTATCTAAGCGTGCTTGTATTTAATCACATAAGAAAATATTATGAAAATTCAATATTTAGCAACAACATTATAATCAAGTGGAATTTATAAGCTCTTAAGTTCATCACAGTCTTTCTCCACCTTCATGGCCTCCACTTTTTGTAGGTTTAAGGAAAAAAGTTTTAGTTGAAATGAAGCAGGGACTATAACAAAGTCCTCAAGTTGAAGTTTTTCTAGTTAGGCAATAGAAAGATTTGAACATTCCTTGAATAAGGAAGTTCTTCATTTTTTTTATTTTTAAAATTACTGAAATTTTACCATTAGAACCATGACTAGTAGACCTAGCAATCAATATTAGTTTCCTATAGAAGAATATTGGGATTCATCAGATCTGCTCAACTTTAATTTGAGATATGACAGTAGCTACTTAAAATATATAGGGTACTTAAATACTATGTGGAGTAGATAACAAACACCTCACATTTTCACAAGCTTGACTTGTTTCGCTAATATTTATATAAGAAATAGTAACACATTTCTGGATGGAAATAATATTTCTCCTTTTTTTTTTTTTTGCTGAGGCATTTGGGGTTAAGTGACTTGTCCAAGGTCACACAGCTAGGACATGTTAAGTGTCTGAGGTCAAATTTGAACTCAGGTCTTCCTGACTTCAGGGCTGGTGCTCTATCCACTGCACCACCTAGCTGCTTCTGGAATAATATTTTTTTACCTCCCTAGCTAGGTGGTACAGTGGCTAAAGAGTCAGGTCTAGAACCAGGAAGATTTTTCTTCCTGAGTTCAAATCTGTTCTCAGACACTTTCTAGCTATGTGATAATGGTAAAATCATTTAATACTGTTTGCCTCAGTTTCTTTATCTATAAAATGATCTGGAGAAGGAAATCGTAAACGACTCTAATATTTTTACCAAGAAAATCCCAAATAGGGTCATGAAAAGTTGAACACACTGAAAATGACCAAACAACAATAAAGCCTCTCCACATTTATAATGCCAAAATAGGATTATAAAAGTGAATTTATATAACACATGTTCTAAAACACACATGTGTATACTCTAGTGAATTTACATTGAACTTCATCTCTTTTTGAAATGAGACGTCTTGATATCACCTCACACTCATAATGTTTAAAATAAAACTTACTATTGTCTTTGTTAAATCAACTTTATCTCCATACTACAGACATTCCTTCACCCCTGTGCTATCCCCTTTCCCCCCAGTTACCTAAGTTTAACACCAGGGGATGATTTCTTTCATCCTCCATAGAGAATGAGACAGATCAATTCTGATGGATGTGACTCTATAACAATGAGGTGATTGAAGCCAGTTCTAATGATCTTGTGAGAGTCATCTACACCCAGAAAGAGGATTGTAGGAACTGAGTGTGGACCACAACATAGCATTTTCACTCTTTTTATTGTTGTTTGCTTGTGTTTTGTTTTCTTTCTCATTTTTTTCTTTTTGATCTGATTTTTCTTGTTCAGCAAGATTATTGTATATATATATATACATATATATAATTTAACACATATTTTAACATGTTGAACATATATATTTGATTACTTGCCATCTGGGGGGGAAAGGAGGGGAAATTTGGAAAACAAGGTTTTTTAAGGATCAATGTTGAAAAATTATCCATATATATGTTTTGAAAATAAAAAGTTTTAATAAAAAGAGAATGAGACAGAGCTCTAAGTTAAAGACACTGTATTAAAGCACCATGAAACTAGATCTTCCTCATGATCTGAATTTCTACCTTGTTTTGAGGCCTTCTTTTTATAGAAATTGATATGTAGAATTCCAGATTAGCTATATAAGATAAAATATAAAAATAATTCCATCAATTGACATATTATACATAAGCTAAAATAAGCGAAATAACGTCAGTAGGGTCATGAGTTGAATATATCTACTAATTAGATAGCCATAAGATAAATTGTCTTCTATTTACATTAGACAGGAGATGATAATAAAAAGCTATCACAGGTTGAGTGAAGTATGGGGCATCTGACTAAGCGATCATTAGATAGTCATGAGTTTCTATTGGAAAAGAGAGAATGTTCCAGAGGTACAAAAATAAATTGGGGATTTTCCAATTGATTTGTTTAAGCAAAATTTTGGCTTTTCATGTATCTTAAATGAACTATTTATTTTTGTGATTATTACATATTGTACTAGAAATTCTAGCTATATTAAAAAAGGCAGAAAAAAAAATTGAAGGAATCAGACTTGGCCATAAAAAACCAAACTTATCATTCTTTGTATTTGATACAATTGTATACTTAGAGAATTATATAAAATTGACTAAAAAATTGATGGAAATAATTAACAACTTCAGTAAAGTTGCAATATATAAAAAACCCCAAAGAAATCATCAGGACTACTCCATGTTACAAGCAATGTTCAGCAGGAAGAGATAGAAAATTCCGTTTAAAATAACTATATACAATATAAAGTATTTGGGAATCTATTTGATAAGACAAATCCAGGAAGTATTTGAACACAATTACAGACCAATTTTCATACAAATAAAGACATATCTATACTACTGAAGAAATATTAATTGCTCCTGCATAGGCCACACCAATATGATGAAAATGACAATTCTACCTAAATAATTTTTATTCAGTATTATACCAATCAAAATACAGCAAGTTTCTTTGATAAGGACTTTATTTCTCAAGTATTTAGAGAACGTATTTAAAATTAAAAGAATATGATTCATTCTCCACTGATAAATGGTCAAAGGATATGAATAAACAATTTTAGAAGAAATCACAACTTTTTTCTTGCTATATGAAAAAATGCTCTAAATCATTATTGATTAGAGAAATGCAAATTCCAACAAGTATGAAGTACCACTTCATACCAATTAGACTAGCTATATGATAAAAAAAGAAAATGACAAATGTTGAAGGGGATATGGAAAAAAATCTGAAGACTAATGCACTATGGGAAAAATTGTGAACTGTTCCAATCATTCAGAGAGCATCTTAGAACTATGCCCAAAAGACTAAAGAATTTTGCATATTTTTGATGGAGCAATACCATAAAAAAATGTGTATCTTGAAGAGATTAAAGAAAAAGGAAAAGAACCTATATGTATAAAATATTTATACTATTCTTTTAGTTGTGACAAAGAGTTGGAAACTGAGGGGATGGGATATCCATCAACTGAGGAATGTTTGAACAAGTTGTGGTTTATGATTGTGATAAAATACTGCTTTGACATAATGAGCAGGATGGTTTCAGAAAAACCTTGAAAAGACTTACATGAACTCATGTACTATTAAGTGAACTGTCCATAGTAAAAGCAATATTGTTGGCTTAAATTTTAGTGACTTGATAATTCTCAACAATACAATGATCAAATACAGTTCTTAAGGACTTTTGATGAAAAAAATGTTGCTATCCACCTCCAGAGAAAGAACTGATGGACTCTTAATACTAAATCAAAGCTTACTTTTAAAAACTCTATTTTTCTCTGTGTTTTCTTTAAAAACATGCCTAATATGGAAATGTGTTTTCTATTACTATGTATGTATGTATGCATAGATATGTAAAATCTCAACCAAATTAGTTGTCTTCTCAAAAGAGCTGGAAATGAAGAAACTCAAAATTATTTTTATAACTAATTTTTGATAATAATAGGTTTTATTTTTCAAAATACAGGCAGCTTTCAACATTCACCCTTGCAAAATCTTGTGTTCCAAAATAATCCAATATAAGTTGCAATCCAATATAATGTGCAATTCTTATAAACATATTTCCACATTTGTCCTGCTGAGCAAGAAAAATCAGATCAAAAGAGGAAAAGAAAATCATGATAAAGAAAAAAAAACTACAACAAGCAAACAAAAGCAAAAACAAAAACAAAAAATGAAAATACTATGTTTTTATCTGCATTCAGTCTCCGTAGTTCTCTCTGCATGCAGATGGCTCTTTCCATTACAAGTCTATTAGAATGGTCTTGAATCAAATCATTGTTAAAACGAGCCAAGTACTTCACAGTTGATAATCACATATCTTGTTGTTGTGGTGTACAATGTTTTTCTGGTTCTACTCACTTCCCTTAACATCAGTTCATGTAAGTCTTTCTAGACTTTTCTGAAATCAGTCTGCTCATCATTTCATATAGAAATATAATATTCCTTTTCAATGCATACTAAAACTTATTCAGACACTCTCCAAATGATGGGCATCCACTCAGTTTCTAGTTCATTGCTACTACAAAAAGGATTGCTACAAACATTTTTGCACATGTGGGCTCTTTTCCCTTTTTCATGATATTTTTGGAATACAAACCCAGTAGAGACATTGATGGATCAAAAGGTATTCACAATGTGATAGCCCTTTGGGCACAGAGAAATTCAGAATTTAAAAATATATAATACTGTTAATGGTTATTACAAGTAAATGGAAAAATCAAAATACAAAAATTTTCACTTAAAATACTTCATCTTATCTTGTTTTTTTTAATGGTATAAACTTTAGGAGTCAGTACATTTATCTACTTTGGGTTTAGTATGATATCTGGTACAAGAAATATATTTATATAATACTTTAAGGTCTGCCAGTCATGTTAGATTTATTCTTTCATCAGATAAAATAATTCTGGGACTTAAATACTACAAATATGACAATAATTATTAATATAGATTGAAATTTGTTGAGTGTTGGGGCAGCTAGTTGGCACAGTGGATAGAGCACCAGCCCTGAGGTCAGAAGGACCTGAGTTCAAATCTGGCCTCAGAAACTTAACATTCCCTAGCTGTGTGACCCTGGGCAAGTCACTTAACCCCAATTGCCTCAGCAAAAACAAACAAAAAAAAAGAAATTTGTTGAGTGCTATGTAAATTGCATTATAGTTCACTCAGTCTTCGTTTTAATAAGAAAGGGCTCAAACAATGATCTCTTCTTACATAAGAAGAAATTGAGGTTTGGAAGTTTGTTTTAATCCACAGGGAGAATATGATTATTCTTATGTCAATAAAAAAATGAACAAAAGTTCATGTCCAGATAGAGCATGCTTGTTACCCTGAACTGGTTCCTGAAGGTCACTTGTTTCTTGGAATATCAGTCTTCAGCTGGTTGAAAAAAAAAAAAAAAAACAATTGAGTGCAAGGAAACAGAAAAACACACACACACACACACACACACACACACACAAAAGCTCAACATCTAAGATAAAAAAAAAAATATTGCTAGAGGACTTCCAGAGGTGGAGCCAAGTTGTCAGAATGAAGCGAGAAACCTGCTAGACCTCTGCCAGTTTTCTCCAAAAACCACATGAAATCAAGCCTCTGAAGAGAGTCTGATGGAATAAAACCACTCTCCAGCTCAAGATAGATTGGAAAAAAAAACTTTAAGAAAGTTCAGTCTTACTGGAGTGAAAATGGGCATTAAGAGGGGCGGAGCCAAGATGGCGGAGTGAAAAGGTGACTTTCTGCCTCTCCTCCGATCTTCTCTCAAATCAACAATAAAATAAGCCTCCGAACTGATCTTCAAGTCAACGAACTCAGAAATATTTGGGCACAGCTCTCTGGATAACTTCATATCAGGTTAGTCGGACTCGGACAGAGAGATAAATAGACTACAACTGTGCAGGCCGGAAGTGAGGGTGGGACTCAGCTCGGCTCATCGTGGAAGAAATTCCAAACTCCAAACTCCAAATTCCAAACACCTGGAGCTTACCTGAGGCACTCGGGACACTCTGCCCTGATTGGGGACAGGTGTTCTGGCAGACTTGCCTTGTTTAAGGAGTAATTCGGACTTAATCCTAGCCCCCACCGGCCCAGCACCTTAAGTCAACTTGCCGAAGTGCCCCAGGGCAAAGTTTTTTGCAGCCGCCGCTTTTTTTCCCCTACCTTAAAGAGATATCCACACTGTCTAAAAAAAAAAAAATATGATGAAGAAGCAAAAGAGAGCTCTCACCATAGACAGCTTTTATCAAGGCAAAGAAACGACCGCAGAGCCAGAGGTTCCTTTAGACAAAAATCCAGAGAACATCAGCCAGGACCATCACTGGTCCCCTTTTCAAAAGGCCTTTCTGGAAGACTGCATAAAGAACCTCAAAAGAGAGCTGGAGGATAAATGGGAGAATAAACTGAAATCAGTGCAAGAAGGATACGATGCCCTGCGAAAGAGATACGAAAAAGACACCAATTTATTAAAAAATAAAATTAGTGAAGTGGAAAAAGAGTGCAAGGAACAAATTGGCCAGTTACAAAAGGAGCTTAAAAAGGTAACTGAAGAAAACAACACTTTAAAAATAAGAATTGAACAAATGCAAGTGAATGACTCACTAAGACTTGAAGAATCAGTCAAACAAAAACAAAAAAATGAAAAATTAGAAGAAAATATGAAATATCTCCTAGGAAAAACAACTGACTTGGAAAATAGATCTAGGAGAGACAATCTAAGGATTATTGGACTTCCTGAAAGCCATGATGAAAAAAAGAATCTAAACACTATCTTCCAGGAAATCCTGAAAGAAAACTGCCCTGAGATTGTAGAATCAAAGGGCAAAATCAACATCGAAAGAATTCACCGATCACCTCCTGAAAGAGACCCCAAAATTAAGACCCCAAGGAATATCGTGGCTAAATTTCAGGACTATAGCACCAAGGAACAGATTCTGCTGGCAGCTAGAAAGAAACAATTCAAATACCGAGGTTCAATAATTAGAATCACACAGGATTTGTCAGCTTCCACACTGAAGGATCGAAGGGCATGGAACCAGATATTCCGAAGGGCAAAGGAACTTGGATTACAGCCAAGAATAACCTATCCAGCTAGAATGAGCATTATCCTCCAGGGAAGAAGATGGTCATTCAATGATATAGGTGAATTTCACCTATTTCTAATGAAAAGACCAGATCTGAACAAAAAATTCGACACCCAAACACAGAACTCAAGAGATGCATAAAAAGGTAAAAAGGAAAGGTCTCTTGAGAACTTTATTGCTACTAGGGAAATACTCAAAGTTTGGGGGTATAATTAACTAGATATTACTTTGATAATATGAAAAAGAGAACTAGAGGGGAAAATGTTGTCATACTGGGGAAAAGAGGGAAAAAGTGGTAAAATAAGATCTAAAAAAAAAGGAGGTAAAAACAAGGTTAAAATCACTTGAAGAGGCAAAGAAAACCTAATATAATTGAGAGAAAGAGGGGAGGGAGATGAGCACTGTGTAAATTTTACTTTCATCAGGTTGGGCTCTAAAAGTGTATATCAGACATTTGATTTCACATAGAAACTTGTCTGTTGCTAGAGGGAAGTGGGAGGAAAAGGAGGAAAAGTAAGGGACAAACTAATAGAAGGGAAAATAGAAGAATCAGGGGAAAGGAATAAAAACAGGGGGAGGGGATCTAAAGGGTGAAGTATTGTTTGGGG
>JAJPUD010010714.1:9843-32507 GCA_023553655.1 Myrmecobius fasciatus
TTCTTCTAATTTTTCATTTTTTTGTTTTTGTTTGACTGATTCTTCAAGTCTTAGTGAGTCATTCACTTGCATTTGTTCAATTCTTATTTTTAAAGTGTTGTTTTCTTCAGTTACCTTTTTAAGCTCCTTTTGTAACTGGTCAATTTGTTCATTGCACTCTTTTTCCACTTCACTAATTTTATTTTTTAATATATTGGTGTCTTTTTCATATCTCTTTTGCAGGGCATCATATCCTTCTTGCAAGATACTGTATCCTTCTTGCACTGATTTCAGTTTATTTTCCCATTTATCCTCCAGCTCTCTTTTGAGGTTCTTTATGCAGTCTTCCAGAAAGGCCTTTTGAAACGGGGACCAATGATGGTCCTTGCTGTTTTTTTCTGGATTTTTGTCTAAAGAAACCTCTGTATCTGAGGTCGTTTCTTTGCCTTGATAAAAGCCGTCTATGGTGAGAGCTCTCTTTTGCTTCTTCATCATTTTTTTTTTTTTTTTTTTTTTTTTTAGACAGCGTGGATATCTCTTTAAGGTAGGGGAAAAAAAAAAACCTCGGCTGAAGACGCTTTGCCCTGGGGTACTTCGCCGAGTTGACTTAAGGTGCTGGGCCGGTGGGGACTAGGACTAAGCCCGAATTACTCCTTAAACAAGGCAAGTCTGCCAGAACACCTGCCCCCAATCAGGGCAGAGTGTCCCGAGTGCCTCAGATAAACTCCAGGTGTTTGGAATTTGGAGTTTGGAGTTTGGAATTTCTTCCACGATGAGCTGAGCTGAGTCCCACCCTCACTTCCGGCCTGCACAGGGGTCATCTATTTATCTCTCTGTCTGAGGCCGACTAACCTGATATGAAGTTCTCCAGAGAGCCGTGCCCAAATATTTCTGAGTTCGTTGACTTGAAGATCAGTTCAGAGGCTTATTTTATTGTTGATTTGAGAGAAGATCGGAGGAGAGGCAGAAAGTCACCTTTTCACTCCGCCATCTTCGGTACCTTCTTTACTAATGTAGTCATAGCCTTCTTGCTATTCTTCTTTCTTCCTCCTCCTCTTCCTCATCTTCTTTCTCCTTTTTCTCCTCCTTCTCCTCTTCCTCCTCTTCCTCTTTCTCCTCTTCTTTCTTCTTGTTCTTGTTCTTGTTCTTCTTCTTCTTCTTCCTGTTCTTTCTGTTCTTGTACTTCTTGTTCTTTCTTTTTCTTTCTTTCTTTCTTCTTCTTCTTCTTGTCATCTTTCTTCAATTAACATTTTATTTACCTCCAATTACATATAAAAACTTAAAAATTAAAAAAAAATTTGAATTCCAAATTCTTTCCCTTCACTCCTTTTTCTCATAGAGAAGGCAAACAATTTGATATAATTTATATACATATGTAGTCATTCTTGCCTTCTCTTGAGGGACCATTACTTCTTCTCCAGTACTTCTTTTTTGTGTTCACTGTCTTCTATCCTCTTTGGTGGAGGAACCATTTCTTTGGTTCACCTTGATTTTTAGCAGCCTTCCTGAGCTTCACCATGGAAATAAGGAGTGAGTAGGGGGCAGAAAGTGCAAATCTGCTGACAGAGGCCCAGAGGCAATGGAGAGAGAAAATACAGCCCTTTGCTGGCAGAATCTGAGACAAGAGACTCAATAAATATTTATTGAGTAATGGATGATGTAGAACTTGAGGGAAGCTCAGATTGTTCTAATCCAAGCTCCCTAATGTTCTCAATGAGGAAGTCAAGATCTAGGTGGTTAGGTCATTTGCCCAAAGTCACACAGGTAATAAATGACAGGCTCAAAATTTGAATCTAAGTCCTCTGATTCTGGATACAATGCTTCAGTTACTACACAATACCATTGCCTTACCATCACAATCCATGTAACTGTGAGGTATTACTGCTGTTACTACTGCTATTGATACTGCTAGAAAGTAGGTGACACAATGAACCTGGGTTCAAATCATATCTCAAACACTATTAGCCATGTGACCCTGAGCAAGTCACTCAGTTTGCCTCAGTTTCCTCACCTATAAAATGGGGATTAAAAATAGCATTTGTCATTGTTGATGGAGCTGTGAACAGATCCAGCCATTCTGGAGAGCAATTTGGAGCTATGCTCAAAAAGTTATCAAACTGTGCATACCCTTTGACCCAGCAGCATTTCTATTGGGCTTATATCCCAAAGAAATCATAAAGGAAGGAAAGGGCCCCACATGTGCAAGAATGTTTGTGGCAGCTCTTTTTCTAGTGGCTAGAAACTGGAAACTGAATGGATGCCATTCAATTAGAGAATGGCTGAATAAATTATGGTATATGAATATTATGGAATATTATTGTTCTGTAAGAAACGACCAGCAGGACGATTTCAGAGAGGCCTGGAGAGACTTGCATGAACTGATGCTGAGTGAAATGAGCAGAACCAGGAGATCATTATTCACGGCAACAACAATACTATATGACGATCAATTCTGATGGGCATGGCTCTCTTCAACAATGAAATGTTTCAAACCACTTCCAGGTTGTTCACTGAAGAAAGCCATATACACCCAGAGAGAGGGATGTGAAATGTGGACCACAACGTAACATTCTCATACTCTCCATTGATGTTTGCTTACATTGTGTTTCCTTTATCTGATATGTCTTTTGTGTAGATACGATTTTTCTTGCACAACAATGATGTTTGGAAATATGTATACATATATTCGATTTGTCAAGTATTTTAACATAATTAACATGTAATGGATATCCTGCCATCTAGGGGAGGGGTGGGGAGTTGGGGAGAAAAATTTGTAACAGAAAGCTTTGTAAGGGTTAATGTTGAAGAGTTTACCCATACATATGTTTTGCAAATAAAATAAAATTAAGAAAAAAGTAGCATTTGTGTTCCAGAATTGTTGTGAGGATCAAATGAGATAAAAATTGTAAAGAACTTAACTATGTGCTTGGTACACAGTTAGCACTACACAAACATTAGCTATTATTACTATTTTAATTTTCCTCTGTGCTATCTTAAGTTCTCTTGCAAAGACAAAAAGAAATGACAGAAAACAAGTACTATCTTGAATAGCAGAAAAAAATAAGTGGTAATGAGAATAGAGAGCAAAGGGGAAACAAACATTGCATTTACTTATTTAGCTCAAATGATTATGCATGGCCCTGTGCTACCGAGAATGGGGGTGGTGGTGGAGAAAACAAATAATTAAGACATACTTCTTGTGTAGAGGAGCTCACCTTCTAGCAGGGAGTGGGGCAAACACATACACAAAAAAACAAATAACTATTCTAGCTTCCAGGCAGTAAATAAGAGGCCCTGACTTGGGGTCCTGCAGAGGTGGGTTCAGGTATTGTCTCTGACTCAGGGAAATTCAACTAAGTTCTCAATCTCTTAGTGTCTCTTGCAACTCTTTTAAGACAATAAACTTAAAAGGAATTGCTGTTCTATATGAGTGGAGAGAGTGTCAGTTTTTAAACTGATAAAACCAAAAGTCAAGTTGAAAATGGACTTTTATTATCTTCAAATCTAAATAACTCCATCTTGATTTTAAGAAATCACAAGACTCCTGTATTTAGCTAAGAAAGCAAGAAGGATAGCAATACATATCTGTGCAAAAACTCCCTGTCTTGTATTCTTTTTGAACAGATGTTTCTTTCTATAGTTAATTGCCCATGTTATATTTTAACTACATCCTGTTTTAACTGTGTGTTCTAGGATTATTATGAGGCTTGAATGAGATTATGCATGTTAAGTTCTTTTGCAAATCTTAATACACTATAAAATGCTAGTTATTATTGAGGGCTGCTAGATGGTACAGTGGATAGAGTGACTCATCTTCATGATTTCAAATTTGGCCTCAGACACTTACTAGGTGTGAGACTCTGGGCAAGTCACTAAACCCTGTTTGCCTCAGTTCCTCATTTGTAAAAATGAATTAGAGAAGGAAATGGCAAACCTCTCCATTATTTTTTGCCAAGAGAACTCCAAATGGGGTCACAAAGAGTTAGACAAGACTGAACAATAACAATCATTATCATTAACTTATATCACTTATATCTCCTTATAGCAATTGTTTTTTAATGATAAGAATACTTTTACACACACACATTTTTTCTTGTGTGTGTGTGTGTGTGTGTGTGTGTGTGTGTGTGTGTGTGTGTATACCTTGTAATATTGTGGCTTTCAGGCTACTATAAGCATTATTTTTGATTTTATTATTTTTCTCTATAAAAAAAGGGATATAGGAAAAAAGTAGTTGAGTTTTTGCTTGTTTGTTTGTTTGTTTGTTTTTACCAAAACTTTATCATCTTTCTCTGTTTCATTTCCCTTGTATTCACTCTTTCCCTTACCTGGGCCAAGATGTCCTCTAATGTCTTTCCAGTTTCCAGGTTTTTGATCTTAAGATTCAGTTAAGGTTCCCTGGAGGAGATGAAGCAAATGGCTCATCAATGGTCCAAAGAAATAATGCCATTTGTCCTCAACTCAACTTGGTTTAGGATGCTCAACAATAAACTACAAGGTTTGTGCAAACAATGTCTATGCATCTCATTGCCCATGAGAGTTTGGTAAGATGTGTCATTAAGTTTAGAGTTCCAGAAGGAAGAAAAAAAGGGGGAATCAAGGTGACTCTCAATATTGAAATTTCTCTGGGAGTGGGGGGGGTATGAAGTTAGTATGTAATTATATTATAGAGTGTAAGTTGAGTTTGGGTCATGAGGAGAGTCTGCTATTGGAACCTGTTCCTATTAACTTATGACTGTTAAATTTTCTTTTTTTCTTCAGTGTGAATGTTAACACCTCAGAAATCAGCAAATGTTAGAAATCAACCTTTGATTTGTTGTTTTCTTGATTGTCTACATTTAAGAAAGTGATGAAAAATGTAGATTAAACTTAAATCATCATAAATTTTTGGAGATCTGGCTGTTAAACATTTGCCAGTACATTCCTGACTCTTGGGGATATGCTGTAAAAAATTTTCCTCAGGGAAATAGAGAGTATTCAAGCTGGTAGAGACTGGCCTGAAAATCAAATCATTCTATGGGTGAACTTAGGGATACTCCTATAATAATAAACATAGAGTAAGATTCTAAGCTACTCTCTTCATATTTTAAAACAAGTAAGAATTAACTCTAGATCTTGCTTAAAGGAATTACAATACTATCTGTAGATATAATTTATTGTTTCTTCATTCAACTTAAACTAGCTCATCTCCAAACATCAGAAGAACCTCAGAGACATTGATACTTTAGAAAACCTCACCTCACCCAGCTTGGCCAAGTCACTGATACCTCATTCAAACACAGATTTATTTCTTGAAAATTGATTCCTTCCTCTCTTAGTTCAAACTTCTAGCCTTTCCATTGATCCCCAGTTTTAGCAAAATATCAAGCTTTTTGAATTTCCAATGGGTCTGTGACATTTTGATTTGCCAAGTATTTCTCCAGTGTTGTATAAATTCAATTCAACAAGCACTTAGGCAGATTCTACTTTGTTCAAGAACTATAGGAGAGAACCAGTGCAGCTTAATGCATAGTCAATTGGCCTCCAGAGTGATGAAACCCTGGATACAAGGACTAGTTATGAGGCTAATTTTTTTTTCCAAATTCAAGAAATTATTTCTTCTGAACCCTCAACTATGAAAATAAGAATTTTAAAATATTTCACATTATCCTTTGCAAAATTAGGGATTATGTAGTATTTATCCTGAAGGTCCCCATCAACTTTTTATGTATCTTTTCTCCTTTTCCAACAAAAATTGTGTTGTTCTACCTGCCAAGTGCTTCTCTTCACTTATCCCTATAGAGATAAAGGAGACCCCCAAATTTCCATCAACCTTGGAAACAGAGGTTCTTAATCTTCCATAGAGAGGGTCATGGATAGATTTCAGAGGATCTATGATCTTGGAGAGGGAAAAATATTACATCTTCATTTCCATATAATTGATTTCCTTTGTAATCTTATATATCTTATTTTATTTTTACGTTTATTTGTTTGTTTGTTTGTTTATATTTATTTTAAAATATTATGACAAGGATCTATAGGCTTCACCAGAATTCAAAAATGGGAGTTTACCAGAACTCCCCAAAAATGCCTGTAAGCCTAAACAGTTATGCTGATTCCATGATATGAAGAGAAGAGAAATGAAATCCCTTATTGATCTTATTTTTCCTGATCTTTTAATCTCCTTATGATCTGACAGTCCATTAGGGACTCCCTGATTGATTAACCTTTTATCATCAATTTCCTCATCTGTAAAATCAGGTGTGAAGGGCTGGATTTGAGATAGTCAGATGGTTCTGTGGATAGAGCCATTCAGCATCAGGCACTATCTAGCTGTATGACCTCAATCCTCAGTTAGACTTAATCCACTGAAGGAGGAAATGGCAAACTACTCCATTGTCTTTGCCAAGACAACCTTATTGACAGAATTGGTGTGCTATGGTCCACCGGGTCATGAAGAATCAGACATGACTGAACAACAGCAACATCCCTGCCATCTCTAAATTTAGGACCTTATGCTTTGCCAAGCAACAAAGTCAGTGCTTCATTGAATTTAAATTCAATGAGAAGCTTTCTGTCAGGTCCCTGTAGGCATATAAGCAATGTTCAGCACGTCCCCATTTCAGAATGACTCATCCCTACCTATGAATTTTTGAGAATCTGTCCAAACAGATTATTCATCTTTAATTGTCCAAACTAAAAGACAGAAGGCCATTTAGAACTCTTTGGGAAATTTTATAAGGTAAAAATAATTTAGTTTTTTTCCTTGCATGTGACCTTTAATAGTGGCAGGTACTTCAATCAGTCAATAAATATTAATTAAATACCTAGGACTTGACCTTGTTTAGTGATGACTGCTTTCTTTATAACCCTAATCCCAGCCATCCAAATATTATCAGAACTATGATTTAATCAATATAAGGAGTTCTAGTTAAGGAATTTGTTTTACTTGGTTATACATGTTTGTTAAGAAGAAGGGTTTCTATGTGTTAGGTAGGGATAAACTTGGAAAAAAGAGCATCAGTAAAGCTTTTTTCAATATGTACACACTCAAGGGAGGAGAGAGGAAGAAGGAGACACAAATTAATGTAACACTGCATTAAATAATATACATTATTAAATATATATGCATGTACTTAAACATTTCTCTTTTTAAACATATGTACATATATATATATATATATATATATATATATATCCAAGCCAATCTAATAAACATTTATTAACTGCCTACTATGTGTGAGCCACTATGCTGAGTACTGGGCATTTGCCCTCAAGAAGCTTATAATCTAGGGGAGGCAGAAAATACCCAAACAGAAAAATGAGTAATGGTGTATATCTATATCTATCTATCTATCTATCTATCTATCTGTCTATCTATCTATCTACCTACCTACCTACCCAGAGAAAGAAGATATATTTCTTTTAAATATATATTAAAAGTTCAATTTCTTGTATAGTTGTCTTTCTTAATCTTCTTCATGATTTTAAATGTTTGTAATTGTTTAATTTACTCTAAAAATAAAATAAATTGTCATAGAAAATTTTTAAAAAGAAAAAAAATCATATTTATAATCAGAGGATCCAGGTTTGGGATCCAGAGTCTCCTATTTATCACCTGTGTTACCTTGGGTCAATAGCTTAACTTTTCTGAGTTTCAGTTTCTTCCTCTGAAAAAATATAGTATTTAGACCAGAGAACCTCTAGTTCTTTCCAGTTGGAACTCTCTAATGTGAATGATCCCTTGTTCTAATCCTTCCTCACTGTCAATGTAATTTTATTATACTTAGATTTGCTCATGTCATTCTTTTTTTTTCCCTGAGGCAATATGGGTTAAGTGACTTGCCCAGGATCACACAACTAGGAAGTATTAAGTGTCTGAGGCCAGATTTGAACTCAGGTCCTCCTGACTTCAGGGCTGGTGCTCTATCCACTGCATCACCTAGCTACTTCATGCTCATGTCATTCTTATGCTAACAAAGCTTAGTAGTCCTTTATAGACTACTAAAAAAGTTCAAATTGCATTGTCTAGCATTCAAGGTCATTCATTTCCTGTCACTACCCAATCTTTCTAGCTTTACTCATATTCTTTCCTTCCTCCAACTCTGTTTTCTTGCATTGTGCCTTGGCTCATGCTATATCCTAAGCGAGGAATGTTCTTCCTCTCATTATTCATAAAGTTGAAAAATCAAAGCCCAACTCAATACTACTTTCTCTATGAAGTCTTCTTTGATACCCCTGCCAATATCCCTGATGCAACTATTTACACTGCTATTACTTAACTTATAATATATTATATCTATATAAGTATCATCTCTTTGCTAGATTACAAACTCCATGGAGGCTGCCTATTTTATCTAAATTATATTTAGCTCTTTTAGTTCTCTGTTTATGGGCATCTAGGTGATACAGTGGATAGAGTACCACGTCTGCACTCAAGAAGACTCATCTTTCTGAATTCAAATCTAGTCTCATTTATATAGAATCTGTGTGACTCTGAGCAACTCACTTAACTCTGTTTGCCTGTTTCCTTATCTGTAAAATGAGTTGGAGAAGTAAATGGGAAACTAATCCAGAATCTGCCAAGAAAACCCTAAAAGAGGTCACAAAGAGTCAGATATGACTGGAAAGAACTTTGGCAAAAGTTCTTTGAAAACAGGTATTTAATATATGTTGATTGAATTTCAATGTTTATCACTCATTTAAGTTGGAATGGTAATAATTGATAACCAAAAATCACTATTATTATGCTTTTAACTATTTAAAGTTCTTTCACATTCATTTTGTTATTTGATTCTCTCAACATCAGAAAAGGTATTATTACTCCCATTTGAAGGATAAGTCTCAAAGGTTAAATTCTTTGCTTTAAGTTGCACATTGAATTATGGCAGAATATGATTAGAAGTCAGACCTCCCAATGACTAACTAATCCTGTGGTTTTTTTCCCCACAGGACCTTAAATTGTGTAACAAACCATAGATATTTTCTTTTGATATCCATTTTGTGAACATTAAAACACAATCATGTGATGTTCTATAGGGAAGAAATTTCTTTTTTTTAAACGATCTTTCAAAGTGATGGTTATAGGCCAAAAAAAGTTAAATGAAGGTTGTCTATTATACTGCTTTCACTAAGAGCAATGTACTACTAAAACAGCTGCTTCAAAGTCTTACTTCTGGCATATGGGGCCACTGAGAGGCATTCTTTTGGCAGGTCCCCATATCAAGAGGAGAGGATCATCCATTGTTCAGGAATCAATACTGGGTCAAGTTCTAGAATCATAGAATTGCAGGCTACCTTTCCACTCTTGGAAACATCACTTTCACACACAAATGCTGTTATTAATAGTTTGGACCCTTTCTTTCCATCATTGGCCTCTTTGAGGTATATGTCTAGTGATGGAATAATTCATTGTTAAGGCATTCAGGTGGTATAATAGATAGAATACCAGACCTGGACTTTCCCCCCTCAGTTTCCTCATTTATAAAATGAGCTGAAGAAGGAAATGGCAAACCACTCTAGTATCTTTGCTAAGAAAAACCCAAATAGGGTTATGAAGAGTCAGACATAACTGAAAAATGACTGAAAAAAAATTATTGTTGCTGGAGTGATAGATTGGTCAACCATTATGGAAATCAATGTGGAATTATGCAAGAAAAACCATTAATTTTTTTATGCATTGCCCTACTCTTGGGAGAGGTTTCATGAATATAGAACTGCAAAAAACCTCAGGGATCACATTTTCATTTTAATGATGAGGAAACAGAAACATTTAATAACTCAAAATCTCACAAAAGGTGACATATTGGCAGTTAGGATTCCTATCTGGGAGTTCTGATTGCAGATCCAGTATTATTTCTATAGTACCACCCAGAAAAGACCAATGCATACAGTGCTATTTATAGGTGCATCATCTGTAAAAACAAAATTTAAAAATTTGGAAACAAAATATATGCTTAACATCTGGGGAAAAGACTAAAGAAATTGTGATACATGAATAAAATGAAATATTGCTATGCTAGAATGGGATGATGAATATAAGAAATTCCAAGAAGCATGTGAAGACTTGTATCCAATGATTCAGTAAAAAAACTGAATCAAGAAAACAGAGTATCTAGTAATGACAAAAATATAAACAATTTCAAAATGAAAAGAACAAAACTGTGATTAAATATGGTAGTCAATGTTAGTACCATGCTGACCAAATTAAAGAAATATCCTCTCTTTCTAGTAATCAATAATATGATTGTTAGGGGTGGATGTTGGGAGAGCAGCATGTATGAATTTGTGTGTGAGAGGTTATAATTCCCAGAGAATGAACTTTGTATAAAGATTTGCTTGAGTGTTTTAATAATTGGAGTTGAAGTCAAGTAGACATTTTCTGAGTTGTTTCCTTTTTATTCTTAGACTTATTTGCTTTGTTTATGAAAATGAAAAGAATTCAATGCCATAAAAATTATGCACTTTATCTTTTATTATAATCTTTATCCCATGAACTTTTCTTCTCTCCACAGATGTGATAGGTATTTTCCCATGTTACTTTAATTTGTTTATGATGTGACATTATATATAGTTCATGTATCCATTCAAATCTTAGCTTGATACAAGATAAAAAGTTTAATTTTAATTTAATTTCTGGTTTAAATTTAATTTCTAAATTTAATTTCCTCCATCTTCAATCCAATTTTCCCAGTGGCTTTTGTAAGTCCTTCCTTAGCCCAGTATCTTATGCAAACTGATGCAGATTAAAGTAGACAGAAGCACAACAATTTATAACATCAATACTCTAAAAGCAAACAATTTCCAAGACTTTTATAAACTTATAAGGAATTAAGTGAACAGAAACTACTCAAGATGAGCAGAACTATGATCAATATAATGACCATCACAATTTCAGAAGAACAATGGCAAAACAGACTGACCAGCACCTAAGAGAGGTGATAGATTTAGGGTGTAGAATTTACATACACACTCTCCCTCCATCCCCTTCATTCATTCATGTGTGTACAAGTGTATACATATATACATGTTTGTTTAGTCATTTCAGTAATGTACAGTTATTTCCCTTTTGTTTTTTTTTTCTTTTTCTAACTCTTTTTACACAAGAAGAAACTAAGACAATCAGGGTTAAGTGATTTGCCCAGGGTTACAAAACTAAAAATGTTTTCTGAAGCTAGATATGAACTCAGTAAGAAGTCTTTCTGACTCTTGGCACTCTATTCACTGTACTCCCAGCTATCTCACCTATATGTTCATATATGTATATATACACACACATATATCAGCGGAGATGTATAATTAAAGATGGAATTTGTTTTGCTTCATTATGCATATTTACTGCAAGATATTTGCTTTTATTTTACCTTTAATTCAATTTGTGAAGGATTGGAGGAGAATATAGACTTTTTCAATTAAAAACCATTAAATATAAAGATGGTGTGACATATGTGAAATATTGCATACATTTTCAGATGAAGTCACAGTATTGTCACTTTTTCTTGATTACTTTCTTATAAGAGGTCTCTCACAGGGTAAGAGTCATTTAAAATACTTGAAATATAAAAACAAAACATCTCTCTAAAACAAACAAAAAAGAAAAGTTATCTGACTTCAAGAAGTGGAATAAAATCTATTTACCTATTTTTAAAAAGTATAATACAATGAATGAAAAGACCCTTTCCTAAAGTATATTGTAAATGGATCGTAAGGGTGATAATTTCAATATTGCAGAAATCTTCAAGCTATGAATTAAAGGAACTATTTTCACTATTATTTGCATGAAAGTCACCCTTTTCAATGAATATCTTATTTGTAAAAGTCATTACTTGTTTTTAGGAAGAAAAGAAACAAACCTTTATTGAGTATCTACTGTGTGTCAGCCACTCTGTTAAATCCTTTTATAATATTATCTATTTTGATCTTAACAATAATGCTGGGAAGTAATTTATTATTTTATCAATTTTACAGTAAAGAAAACTGTGGCAGAAAGAAGTTAAGTGACTTACCACAGGATCATAGAGCTAGTACAGCACATAGTAATTGCTTAATAAAAGTTTATTGATCAAAAAGTGTCAATTGATTGAGAGTAAGTGTTTGAAGTCAGATTTGAATTCAGTTTTTCCCTAGATCCAGAAGATCTATCTACTGTTATCTATATGCCTCTGATTGGTTAGTTATGTCAACTGCATCAGCCCTTTGGAGATAAGGTATTTAGATTTGTGCTTTCTGGGTAAGCATTTCTCCTATAATTTGATTGGTTAGTTTATCCCTGAATGAAAGCATGTCAAGCTCCACTACCACTCTTTTAGAAATATTAAGAAATAAATACTTCTCCACTCTCAAATACTTGGTTCCACCTGAATGAGAAATCATTTAGTACTTAATCAACTTATAGAAAATATTGCTCTCACTAAATCTATTTTCTTAATAAATATCTAATCACTTTCTTTGGGTAATCTGGGTTCAGCTCTGATGAAGGAGTTGTGGGGTTATTGAGCAGACAATAATGGGGGAATTTTAGAGCACTGCTCATCTCCCCATGTCTTAGCCAGAATAGAGTAATGAGTAGACTAAAAGAAGAAAAAACTTTGATTTTGGCTAATGGAAGCATTTCTTGAGTTCATCTTTGATTGGCTAGAAAGCAGGAATGATAAGAAGGGTTCTTAACCTGGGATTTGTGAACCTTTTTTGAAAATATTTTGCCACATAATTGATTTCCTTTTTAATCCTATGCAGTTTATGTTTATGTTATATTATGCATTTCAAAAAAAACATTTTTTTTTTCTGGAAAAGGATCCAGGGGCTTCACTATACTGCCAATAAAATCCATCACAAAAATTTGAGAATTCTTACCTTAGAAGGTGTGATTAAAGAGCATTTAAGAAAATGATTTTCTAGGGAGCATTGATATTTTAAATTATTGTTTTGAAACTGTTACTTGCTGGATCTTGAATTTGGAATATTGTGCATTTTTTGACAAAGAGATAGCTAGGTAGCAGAGTGGAGATAGTGTGAGGCCTAGAGTCAGGAAGACATCTTCCTGAATTTAAATTCAGCTCTGACACCTATTAACTGTATGACCCTGTACAAGTCACCTAACTCTATTGTCTTAGTTTCCTCATTTGTAAAATGAATTGAAGAAGGAAATGACAAACCACTCCAGTAGCTTTCCCAAGAAGACCAAAATGGGATTACAAAGGTCAGTTATGATTGGAATGCTAAACGATGATTGTTTTAGAATATTGTAAATTGTTACTTCTTAATGGCTTGTGTTATATCAATTTTTAAAAGCATGGGCTCTATTTCTAGAAGATAAGTAAAATTATTGAGAAATATTTTAATATAAATTAAAAAGAAAAATTTCTGATTTTTGTCTCAAGTATAGAGTACGGAATTTTTTTCCTCAAGGTGTCTCATGCTTCCAAACCAAAATGAAAAGACCTTTCTTGGTTTCTAGACCTGAGGTTAGCTTTTTTGGAGTTCCTGGGTCCTTTAAAGTCAGAAGGTTTTATTTCTAAAATTCTTTAACATTTGAATACTTCTCAGAACCTCAAAAATCACTCAGTTCAGTCCTCAAAAACATCCCAACAACTGGTCAATTTCTGTCTGAGGACTTAAGTGAAGGGAACTCACTACCACCAATACCATCACCACCACCAATAACACCACCACCACCATCACCCCTCTCCCCAAGACAGCACAACCCACTTGGGAACCTTTCTAATTATTAGGAAATTTTCGCTAGCATCAAGCTTTGTTGAGCTGATAGAGATATCACTTTGTAGAATGAAAGACTTTTGATAAATGTTATTACTTTACCAAAGACTTTTGATAAATATTATTATTTTACTGGGTATCTGAAACTATAGTTGCTACTTTAGTTGTAAGGAGAATTTAAAAATTATTGTCATATGTGCCTTTTATTAATTAATTTGTTTCTCAAAACCAGAAAATCAGCCGCCCAATCATAGTTTTTACTATCCATGGCACTTAACTGATACGACTTTATAAAATGGAGGGGCATTACACTCTGCATTGATAGAAGAAGTGTAATGATTCATTGAATTGTGACTCTTTGGAAGTAATTGAATTGTATAAACCATCATTCTAAACAATTTAAATGATTTTTTGTTTTTGTTTTTGTTTATACCCATTTTGTAGTCCTAGTAACTCTGGAGAATAAAGTGTTATGTGTTTAGCCCCAGGGTTTTAAAAAATTTGAAGTACAGGCAATTTTTTTCCCTGGAGATTTCATATGGTAACTGTGATGATCAGAGTTAGCAAGACGAAATCTGACTGGCAACAATGCATCTAATGGTTTCCTTACAAACTAGTCCTGAACTGCCTAAAAAAAGAATTATGGTCAAGATTTCTGAGTACTAGATAGACATAATAGAATACGAATATATAATAGAACACGAAGGAAGGTGTGGATATAAGAATATGGTCCAAATACTGTTTGGCAGATTAATATTAGAACCAAATTAGCTTCTTCCAGTCTGTTTGGGTACCATTAATTTTCCATGCCTATCAAATGGTGCTTTCTTCATTGGTCTGGCTCATCTGTATAGATTTGGCCTCTTCCATTTTCAGCAGATCATTTTCTGTAGGAGCTGATCAACTGTCTCAGACTGCAGCTGGCTAACATTCACATTAGATTGGCCCAGAAGTTGTAAATAGTGGGTACTTAGCAACGGGTATCCGATAAGCACAGGCTGTTCTTTGGTTAAGTGCATGGCTCGCCTTTCAATGCAGACGTGCCCATCATCTGTTACATCTCCAACATGAAATGGATCTCTAAACAGTTTGGAATAGAAAATAGATAGGGAAATTATTTACTATCATAATGTAACTGACACATATATAATCCTAAAAATCATGCTGACATTTGAATGCTAATGTGTTTTCTTTTCTCCTTGGCATAAGGGTGGCACTGTCCTAATATGAATAATTTTTTAAAAGGTTGGCTCAATATTTTCCTATTTTGACTTCGATTTCCATGTTTAAGAATTAAATGAATGAATTGCTGTGAGGAAAATGCTAATAATCACAAACTGGCTTCCTGACATTTGAGGCAGTCAGGGTTCTAATCAATAGCACATGACTAATCAAAACCCCACTCAGGTATTTTTCACAGCTGTCAATTATACAATATTCTTGACCATTTACAAGAGGAAATAAAACACTGCATCGGGAACTTTCTCTTTCCAACTACAGAAACAGAATTCCTTTTAGTGAATGCTACTAAGATATGCACACATCATGGGTAGTAGATAATTAGGAGGAAAAACTGTCAAAGTGAACAGGTGAACCAGCTGAAAGGACTATCCAACAAATTACAAGCAGGCAGATCAGGGAAATGGGAGGAAAAGAGCAAAAATTTATGAAGTGCCTACCATATGCCAGGAGCAGTTACATATGTCAGTGGATAGAGCATCAGGACATGAAATCAGTAAGACTCATTTTCCCTGAATTCAAATCCAGCCTCAGCCACTTAGTAGCTATGTAACTCTGGGTAAGTCACTTTAACCCTGTTTGTCTCAATTTCCCATCTGCAGAATGAGTTTGGAGAAAAAAATGGCAAACCATTATAGTATCTTTGCCAAGAAACCCCCAAAAGGGATCTTGAAGAGTCAGATAAGACTAAAGTGACTGAATGACAACAATCATATCCCACATACTAATGGTAAGTACTTTATAAATATCATCCATCTAATTTGATTCTTGAAAACTTCTAAGGGTACACACATGTGCCCAAATCCCTTGCTATCTCTTCTACCTGAAATTTCAACTTTGCCTACTACTTAAAGTTAATGCATAAAAAGCAATTGCTAAAAGATGGAAATGCTACCCATTCTGAGAGAAAATATAAAACTATTTATGACCATGAATATCTTAGCATCAAAGGATTCAATATATAGATGAGGAAGGGATCTTGCAGGCTATCTTCTCTAACCCTTTAATTAGATTCAGTAGCTTTGCAAATGTTGGGCAGTACCCTGAGGAAAAAATAAGTATCACAGATAACTTTTTTGTTTTTTGAGAATTAAAGACAAGACTATATGATGATCAGTTCTGATGGACATGGTTCGCTTCAACAATGAGATGTTTCAAACCAGTTCCAGTTGTTCAGTGATGAAGAAAGAAGCCATATACACCCAAAGAAAGGGATCTGAATGTGAACCACAACATATTTTCAAGCTTTCTATTGATGTTTGCTTGCATTATGTTTCCCTTCTCAGATTTTTTTTCTTGTAGATCCAATTTTTCTTGTACAGCAAGATAACTGTATAAATATGTATACACATATTCAATTTGACAAGTGTTTTAACATAATTAGCATGTATTAAACTTCCTGCCATCTAGGGGAAGGGATGGAGGGAAGGAGGGAAAAATTTGTAACAGAAAGCTTTGCAAAGGTCAATGTTGAAAAATTACCCATGCATATGTTTTGCAAATAAAAAGCTTTAATTTAAAAAAAAAGGGAAGAGCCAAAAAAAGAGAATTAAATGAAGAAAGATTGATGGGCCTTAATAAGGACATTGGCCTACTTATATGATATAGAGAGAAGACAGTATATATAGAAAGAGAGGAAAGAATGTTGAAAGCAAACTTATTACAACTTTGTATAATGTTAGCTCTGAACATTCTCATAAAAATATTTAATGGCAGAACTTACAGAATGATTGTATTATGACATCTTTTATTGGTACAAAAATATCATTAGGCCATATGTGAAGCTGCCATTTTTTTAAAACTCTGTTCATGGATATGCCTTCTTCCCAAATGGGTAATGTGAGGGCATATAAATATTCTTTTGTGTCTAAAGTCCAAATTCAGGCTGATCTTATTAACCAGATGAATGGTAATGTCACCCTTCTTTGATTACTATAATTGTCAGGATGTAATTTGTGAGGATGAGAGTTTGAAATAGAGATGGAGCTTTTTGCTTTTCTTAAATATCTGACATTTTCAAGGCTATCTCTGCCAGCAGATGATTTGGTAAGGTTTGCTCTTTTATAGGAGAAACTTTAAAAAAAGTGTTGGATGATGATTCATGTGTGCCAGTCTCTTAAGATAAAGATAGTGTATCATTTCCATGCTAAAAGACAACCCATAAATGTATCATCTACTGTTTACATTTATAAATAAATTTGCTCATTTAGGCTGTCAAAATGGAGAGTGATATCATTAACAATGTAATTCCCCCGACATTTATAGGGTGCTGGTTCTGGACGGAGCTGTATGTTTGACTCTGATAAAAATCTAAATCTAAATAATATTAAAACCTTGCCCTCAAGGAGTTTGCAAGCTAGGTGGAGATGCCAAGTGGAACTGTATATAATATTTTAAAGATAATAATTTCATCTATATTGGTTCATCTACACAGATTATATTCTCTCTCTAATGGCATCTCTTTGTGTTGCAATGGTAAAAAATAATGTACTTAACTGGTCATGGTAAGCCTTTCTTAACTTTTCTAGTCTGGGCCTCAATGAATAACGTCAGAAATCTTTCAATTTGTCAGGTCCTGCCTAAGCTTGAGTTCCATAGCCATAGTTTTCAAAAGCCCAAGGTCCCAAAAGAACATCAGATCAAAACTTCTATGGAGCTTGTATATAGAAAAACCAAAAAATAACACATATAAGTGAATAAATAATATGTGAAAATTCTAAGCAGGGTATAAGTCTTTCTGATATAGTTAGAAAAAGGTACAGAAAACTTATCATGTAATTTAGGGCAAAGGAATACTGACTGAGTGCTCTGGCAAGATTCCTTCAGTATTTTTCTCAACTTGCATAAACACCAACTCAATTTGATAAAACATGTTAGTTTTTATTTAGAGACAGGTGGTAGCATTAGGTATATAGCACTGGCTTCAGAATTGGGAAGATCTGAATTCAAGTCTAGCCTAAGAGATGTGCTAACAGTGAGACCCTGAGCCAGTCATGCCCTCTGTTAGCCTCAGTTTCCTTAGTTGTATAATGAGGATAATAATAGTACCCACCTCACAGGGTTGGTATAGGGATCAAATGAGATATATGCAAAACAATCTGCAAATCTTAAAGTGTTGTGTATTTATTTGAATTGTTATTATTATAGAAAAAAGAAGTCATGAAATATTTTAAGCAGAATTAAACCTTTTTTAAAGTTGTAGTTGTATTCCATATTTGGAATAGACTCAGATGGAATAGACTCAGCAGAAAGAACATCTGCTCTACAGGATCCCATGAGCTTTAGAAGGACAGAAGTGCAACAAAACCACTAACTCTCATTGGATCACAGCTGTGCATACCTGTTTAGGACTAACAGTAAACCTGGGGATGCATGGAAAATGACACACTCAAGGAGAAAGATGGTAGAAAGAAGTGTGTTTAGGGACAGATTGAGAATTTTAGGAAGCTTTGGGAGGAGAGGCATAAAGGGTTGAGTCCCAACCAGTGACAAATGGATTTTAGGAATGAAAGTGAATGGGGAGTTGAGTCTCTTGCCTTGCATGTTTTACATAACCAATAACTTCTAAATCCATAGTGTGTGTTCTAGAAACACTGAGTCTGTTATGAGTTTCAGTCTTTCTTCAGATCTTGGATCTTCTGAATGACTCAGGAATTATACTAAACCACGGTTTCCAGGAATTCATAAAACTAGATTTCACAGAGCATATGATTTGTGATTTTTTAAAAATGTGTTTATAACTATCTCCTAATGTAATTAATTTCCTGTGTAATTCTATGTATTCTATTTCATGGGCAACAGTCTCCTTACTGGTTCTCAAACAAGACACTTCATCTCCTAATTCCTGGCACTTTCACTGGCTGTCACCCATGCCTAGAATTCCATTTCCTAACTTCCCTAGATTCCTTCAAGTTCCAGATAAAACCCCATCTTGTGTAGGAAGCCTCCCTCAATTACTTTTCATTCTAGTTCCTTCCCTCTGTTGATTATTTCTAATTTATCTTATATGTACTTTATTCATATATATTTGGTTCCATGTCTTCCCTATTGGATTGTGAACTCCTCAAGATTTGGGACTGTCTTTTGCCTTTCTTTATATCTCTATATATCTTTGTATCTTTCTTTATATCTCTCTATATTAGAGTGCCTGTCAGATAGTGAGTATTTAATTAATGTTTACTGACTGACTAAATATATTGTTCTAAGAAGGTCCATGGCAGTCTAAGTGGTCCCTACAATTTACCATACTAGCATGGGATATCTATTTTGATAACCTTCTTTTGAAAATGTAGATTGTTTATATAAAGAAATGAAGAAAGAATAAGGAACAAAGCTGAATAAATTAAGTAGAGTCAATTTATGGAATGACATAGCCAGGCAGATTGAGGGACTAGACTTAATTAGGTAGTCAGCAGAGAATATTGTAAATTCTTGAGCAGGGGATGAGATGATGTAAAAGAAAAATTTGAATGATAACACAAAAAAGATTAAAACTTTCTATCCTAAGGTGGTTCCTCGGGTTTCTAAAAGAGAGAATTTGATAGCTAGAGCTAAGATGGCAGAGAGTAGATGGGACTTTGCCTGAACTCTCCCTGACTTCTCTCAGAATCAATACCAGATCAAGCAAGTATCTGAACTGATTTTGGAGAGACAGAACCAACAAATTTTTAAGTCTAACAGATTTGCAGCAATCTTGGAAGGACTTCAGAAAAGATCTGTCTCAATTGTGTAGGGGAAGACATGGCCCAATGAAAGCACAGTCTAGGGAAGCCCAGGGTGGGGAATTTAGTGGGACACTCTCAACCAAAATACAGCAGCATTGGCTACTTTGTCCTGATTCAGAAAGTAGATCAGCAGACTAACTGTGAGACCTTCAACACAACTACAGAAAGCAAATAGTGAGCCCCTGAACCCCAGGATAACAAGCAGGAATTGGCTATGCCACCCAGTATGGGAAGGAATCTGGCAGCACAGATCACAGAGCAGCATAAAACCCCTGTTGCCCTAGGAGCAGACCTTAACCTTTAAAAATGAGAAAAGAAGAGGGCAGCGAGGTGTATAGAGCACCAGCCCTGAGGTCAGGAGGATCTGAGTTCAAATCTGGTCTCAGACACTTAACACTTCCTAACTGTGTGACCCTGGGCAAATCACTTAACCCCAATTGCCTCAGCAAAAAAAAATTGAGCAAAGAATCAAAAAGATCTCTGATCATTCATAGCTATTATGGAGACAGGGAAGAATAGACCTAAAACCCCAAGGATACTAAACCCTTCCAGATGAAGTCCCAAAGGATAATATGAGTTGGCCTCCAATTCAAAAGGCTCTCTTGGAAAAAAATTTTTAAAAAGATCTTAAAAAAGAGACAAGAAAAATTGAGAAAGGAAATGAAAGTTTTTCAGGAGAGTTTGGAAAAGGAAGAACAGAAATTGTCTGAAGAAAACAACTCCTTAAAAATAGATTTGGTAAAATGGAAAAAGAAAACAATTCCTTGAAAAACAGAATCAGTGAATTGGAAAAATAGAACAGCCCCCTAAAAATAGAATTGATAAAATGGAGAAAAAATCCAATAGACAAAACAATTCATTTAAAAGTTCAATTGACCAAATACTACAGAGGTAAAAAAGATTAAAAAAAAGTGGAAGTAGCATATTGTAGGATCGAAGGGCCTGGAACCAGATATTCTGAAGGGCAAAGGAACTTGGATTACAGCCAAGAATAACCTATCCAGGTAGAATGAGCATTATCTTCCAGGGAAGAAGATGGTCATTCAATGATATAGGTGAATTTCACCTATTTCTAATGAAAAGACCAGATCTGAACAAAAAATTTGACATCCAAACACAGAACTCAAGAGAAGCATAAAAAGGTAAAAAGGAAAGGACTCTTGAGAACTTTATTTCTACTATGGGAATACTTAAAGTTTGGGGGTATAATTAACTAGATATTTCTTTCATAATATAAAAAAGAAAACTAGAGGGGGAAAGGTTGTCATACTGGGGAAAAGAGGGAAAAAGTGGTAAAATAAGATCTAAAAAAGGAGGTAAAAACAAGGTAAAATCTCTTAAAGAGGCAAAGAAAACCTAATATAATTGAGAGAAAGAGGGGAGTGAGATGAGCATTGTGTAAATCTTACTCTCATCAGGTTGGGCTCTAAAAGTGTATATCACACACTTGATTTCACATAGAAACTTGTCTGTTGCTAGAGGGAAGTGGGAGGGAAAGGAGGAAAAGTAAGGGATAAACTAATAGAAGGGAAAATAGAAGAATTGGGGGAAAAGAGTAAAAAAGGGGGAGGGGATCTAAAGGGTAGTGGATTGTTTGGGGGAAGGGGTCATCAAAAGCAAAGTACTGAGGAGGGGGGAAGGGAGAAAGGGGAAAGGAAAGGGAAAAACATAATGTGGGTAAATAAAATGGCAGGAAATAAAGAATTAGTTATTCTAACTATGAATGTGAATGGGATGAACTCTCCCATAAAACGGAAGCAGATAGCAGACTGGATTAAAAACCAGAATCCCACAATATGTTGTCTATAAGAAACACATCTAAAACATAGTGACACATATAGGATGAAGGTAAAAGGCTGGAGCAGAACCTATTATGCTTCAGGTGAACACAAAAAAGCAGGAGTAGCAATCCTTATCTCAGATCAAGTAAAAGCCAAGATAGATCTAATCAAAAGAGATAAGGAAGGAAACTATATTTTATTAAAGGGTACCATAGATAATGTAGCAATATCAATACTAAATATATATGCACCAAGTGCAATAGCATCCAAATTCCTAGGGGAGAAATTAAGAGAGATGCAAGAAGAAATAGATAGCCAAACTATACTAGTGGGGGATCTAAACCTTGCTCTCTCAGAATTAGATAAATAAAACCACAAAATAAACAAGAAAGAAACTAGGGAGGTAAACCAATTGTTAGAAAAGTTAGGTATGATAGATCTATGGAGAAAATTGAATCGAGATAGTAGGAAGTTTATTTTTTTCTCAGCAGTCCATGGAACTTATACAAAAACTGACCATATGTTAGGGCATAAAAACCTCAAAATCAAATGCAGAAAGGCAGAAATAGTAAATGCATCTTTTTCAGATCATGATGCAATAAAAATCACATGCAATATAAGGCCAGGAGAAAATAGACCAAAAGTTAATTGAAAATTAAATAATCTAATCCTGAAGAATGAATGGGTGAAAGATCAAATCATAGACACAATCAATAATTTCATCCAGGAGAATGACAATAATGAGACAAGATGCCAAAATTTGTGGGATATGGCCAAAGTGGTTATAAGGGGCAATTTTATATCTCTAGATGCTTACCTGCATAAAATAGAGAAAGAAAAGATCAACAAATCGGGCTTATTATTAAAAAAAACTAGAAAACAAATTAAAAACCCTCAATTAAATACCAAATTGGAAATTCTAAAAATAAAAGGAGAAATTAATAAAATTGAAAATAAGAAAACTATTGAATTAATAAATAAAACTAAGAGTTGGTTCTTCAAAAAAACCAACAAAATAAATAAGCCTTTAGTTAATTTGATAAGAAAAAGGAGAGAGGAAAATCAAATTGTTACTCTCAAGAATAATAAGGTAGAACTTTCCTCCAATGAAGAGGAAATTAGAGCAATAATTAGGAGTTACTTTGCCCAACTTTATGCCAGTAAGTTTGATAATCTAAATGAACTGGAGGAAAATCTACAAAATATAGATTGCCCAGGTTAACAGAAGAGGATATAAACTATTTAA
>JAJPUD010010714.1:32907-56494 GCA_023553655.1 Myrmecobius fasciatus
AGTGGAAGTGGAAAAGGCATCAAGAATCATTCAAAGAAAACAAAAAAAAAGAAAGAAAGAAATAGAAGAAAATGGAAAATGTCTCATCAGGAAAACAACTGACTTGAAAAATAGATCCAGGAGTGATAATCTAAGAATTATTGGACTACCTGAGAACCATAATGAAAAAAGAGCCTAGACAACATCTTTCAAGCAATCAAGGAAAACTGCCCTGATGTCCAAGGGTAAAATACCTATTGAAAGAATCCACCAGTTACCTCCTGAAAGAGACCCCAAAATGAAAATTTCAAAGAATATTGTAGCTAAATTTCAGAATTAGCAGATCAAAAAGAAAATACTGCAAGGAGCCAGAAAGAAACAATTTGAATATCAAGGAGCCACAATCACGATTATCCAGGATCTAGTGACTTTAAAGGATGGAAAGGCCTGGAATTTGACATTATGGAGGGCAAAGGAATGTGAACTGCAGCCAAGAATCAACTATCCAGCAAATTTAAGCATTATCTTTCTAGGAAAAAGATGGACATTCAATGAAAAATGTGATTTTCAATTATTTTTATGAAAAGACCAGAGCTGAACAGAAACTTTAATCTTCAAATACAAAATTCAAGAGAAGAAGAGAAAAAGAGAAGGAAAAAAACCTATTTTAAAGGTTAAAATGTTTACAACCCTATACGGGAAGATGATACATGTAACTATTGAGATCTGTATCTTTGTTAGGGATATACTTAGAAAGTATAAGCATAATTTGAAAAAGGGATTGTATTAGAAGAAGAGGAAAGAGGGGGTAAAATGGGGTAAATTACCTTACATAAAGAGGCAAAAATAGACATTACAACTGTGGGAAACAATGGAGGAAGATAAGCATTGTTAGAACTTTAATATCATCAGAGTTGGGTGAAAGAAGGAATATTATACATATTTAGTTTGATATAGAAACTTGTCTCACCCTATAAAGAAGTAGAAAGGGAAGGAGGAAAGAAATGGGGAGACTGATGTAAGGAAAAACAAAAGTAAAAGGAGAAAGGGATAAGAAAAGGAGGAGGGGCTGAAAAAGGGGAGGGTAGATTGAAAGAGGTGATGGCCAGAAGCAAAACACTGGTGAGGAGGGAAACGGAGAAAGGAAAAAAAAAAGTATAATTTGAGGAAAATGAGATAGTGGGAAATACAGAGTAAGTAATTTTAACTGTGAATGTGAATGGGATGAACTCTCCCATAAAACAGAAGTGGATAGCAGACTGGAATAAAAGCCAGAATCCTATAATATGTTGTTTACAAGAAATACATTTGAAGCAGAGAGATACTTACAGAGTAAAGGTAAAAGGTTGGAAATCTTCTAAAAGAAGAGAATTGTAACTGGGTGAGAATTTCTGCTGTAATAACAGAGGTATTTTAGCCATTTAAGTTTTAAAGAAGAGATGAGGACAATGTTAATGTTGCAGATTAAAATTGAATATGTGCCTGCACACATTTTTTCCCCATGGGAACTGGTTGTTTAACATTTATCAGCGCATACTAGTACCCTGCCTTCTTACTTAGGAAATAGAAGTCCTTAGGAAAAAGAAGATTGGAGGAAAATGGAAACTGCTCCTTCCTTTTTCTCCAGTATTCTTTCCCAACTTGGTAGACAGGAGCCTGGGAATTCTCCAGAGGAAAGGTGCCTAAGGGAAGCCTATTGGGTGGAGCAAGAGAAAATCAAAGATAAACTTCTGACTCTTCAAAGTAGAGACAAACAACTTAAAGCCTCTGTATATAATGGAAAATAAGTTCTATTGACTAATGAAGTGGGACTTAGGGACAGTGGCAATACCAGTGTATGGTGTCAGAGGAGCAATGTTTTCAAGACTAATTAGAACACAAACTGTCATTATATTGAATAGAAAAAAAGATGATTGTGCTCCAAACTACAAATCTATCATGTACAAGTTATGACTTTTAAATACATAATAAAATTATCTAACTTTCTTTTTTTCTTGTTTTTCTTCCCTCTTCCTCTCTCTCCCTCTTCCACAGAGATGACTACTATTAAACATATATATATGTGTATATATATATGTGTTTGTGTGTGTGTGCATACATACATGCAAAAACATTCTGAACATACTTCTATTTATTAGTTCTTTGTCTATTTATAGATACTGTCTCCTTTTCCAGTGTTTCATCTCCCATTTAAGAATTTGCAGTAGATTTCTTCTGATAACTCAATTAAGATTGGCCTTTTAGACTGCCTAGTTATCAACTCCATAATCTGACCCCACTCAATTTGTCCAATTTTGTTCCCTACCCTTCCTTCCTTCCTTTATATAAGCAGTACACATTTTTGAAGGCAAGTGATCAAAATAGATATCCTATTGCATTTATTCTTGAATTCTTAAGGTTTCTGGAGCTATAGAACCTTTAGGACAATAACAATAGAAAAAACACACAGACATTCATTTCAACTTAGGACAAATACAAGCCGTGTCTCTCATTTCCTACAATCTTCAAAAAAAGTCCATAATCCAATGCATTTCAGTAAGCCCCCAAAGCCTGGGATGTTCATAGAAGCAATTTAGATAAAGTATTAAGATTGGCCTTCACTCTGGGTCAGAGCTAAGCACTTAGTTGCTATGGTCACAAGCACCATAAAAAATGAAGTAAATAAATCATAAAACCTTTTTTTCTGGGTTATATACCTGTATCATTCATCTATTAGCATGTACAGCACTAAATCTTTCCTGATATTGGGAAAGCTTTAGTCTCCCAAGGCACATACACTTCTGTCACTAGCTAGTGAAGTTGAGCATAATGAGGCTCTTGTTTTTAGATAGTGAATAGCTAGAAAGGAGAGGGGAGAAAGGCCTTACTAGGGTTGATATTTGATTTAGTCTTATCCTTAGCCACTGGCTTTAGTTGTACCCTTAGCAATTGATGAAATGCATCATGGCATAGTGAATAGAGGGCTGGACTTGGGATCTATGTGACTTTGCTTAAAATCCTGTCTCATATGTTGCCTCACTGTGAGCACTTGGGGAAGCCACTGAAAATTTATGAGTCTCAGGATCCTTATTTACAAAACTGAAGGGCTGAAGGTAGATTAGATGGACTCAGGTTATTTTCAGATCTGAATCATTGAACCGACTCTTTTAATGTTTAGATTAATTATAGACCAAACCTTTTGATAGATGATGGAGTCCTTTAAAAAATCATAACATTACTTATTTTTAATGGGCATTTTTACTCATTTTAATGGAGGAGATAAAGTATATAATTAGACCAAAATATACAATTCACAGAGACAGGAAAGGAAACTTAGATATGGAGGATAGAAATAACATATCTGGGACTCTAGGAAAATATATCCTAAGTCTATACATGGTTTCACTCCAGAAGAAATTTTCACCTTTCTACTATATCCTCATTCCTTCTACTATTATTAGCACTGCTATTTTTTACTATTACTATTCATACTAGCTATATGTATGATATGATTATGTTCAACCCCAAATCTCATTGTCTTAGTTGGATCTTAATCTGAATCAGTGAAGGAACTTTCCATACTGAGAATTCTTTATGCTAATGAAATTATAGGTCTGAATAAAAAAAGGTATTGATATCTAAGTAAGGGAGTATATTATATCATTGTAAAAAGATTCTGGTGCCTTAAATTAGAAGCATCCAAGGTTTTATGTATGAAATTTCATTAGCCATACTGGCTTCACCATGAACACAGGGTCAAAAATCTCATGAGATTTTGATGCATAAATAAAAATGTGTAATTGAATTAAAATGGGAGAGCAAAAGAGTTACTTATTTGTGACTAATTTAGATAATAAATGAATCTTGAGACTTGGCTAAAAAGATACAAAACCTTTTTGGGTCTTAGTTTCCTCATCTTTAAAATGAAAGAGTTTTAGCTTCTCAATATGATCTATGATCCCATAAATTTTTTGAAAGGTAGGGAGGGGAGGTTGTAAAAAGAATAAATAGGATACAGGTTGATGGCATAGTGAATAAAAACTTCTATATTTGCTGGTACTTGAGAGTAAATAGAAAATATCATCAATCAGGAATTTTTTCCACCATGGATGATGGTGGAAATTCATTTGATGGACAATTCATTTGATGAGATCATAATATAATTCTTTGTTCCTGGCTTCAGTATTTTCTATCATGAAGGGGATTATAGAAGCTCCCTCTGGTGGTTATTTTTAACAATAGATTATGTTCATTGTTCTTTTCACCAAAGAGAATATGGAATTTTAAGAACTGTTATTATGTTCTGGGGGAAAAAGGAAGGGAACAAGCATTTATTAAACATGTACAATGTGATAGGTATTATGCTAAGCACCTTACAAATATGATCTCATGTAATCCTTACAGCAGCCCTAGGAGGTATATTCTATTCTAGCTGTCTGCAAAAGGTCTAATGTCTATCAGATTACCCAAAAGACTTTCATACTCTTTGGGAAATCCAAAAGGATTTTTCCTCAATTTCCAATGCTTCCTCATCATGATATAGAGGTTGAGATGGCAGTGTTTTCTCCCCAGGTGTCCAGTGGGATACATAATAATAATTCATATTAAATATAACATTTTACAATCACAGAGTATTTTATACACATTATTCACAAAAAAACCCATTGGACCAGCAGACCTTAGTAAGTGGTTGTTGATTTGATTAAACCTCTGAAACTATGAAAGTTTCAGTGAGAACTAAAATCACTTCTCAGTGATTTTAGTTGTAAAATCTCAGCCCAGAGACTGAACTTAAAACTATATTTATCAATTTCTAACTTTTCTATCACCCCACATTGTTACCTATAGAGAAGCCAGCCTTGGAGTACTTTTCTTAAACCCTGAAGAAATAAGGAGTTTTCATCTGTCTCCAAGTAACACAGCTGAGTTTTAACATGAGGAGGAGGAACTAACTTCACTTTCAAAGCCTTTACCAGGTTTTAAGAAACAGGCATCTTGTTCTAGTAAATTTATTCAGTTCTTTTTGACTTTAGAAAAATTAAGAATTGGGAAAAATAAGCAAAAAAGAGATTGAAAAGCCTTCATGATGATGATGATGATGATGATGATGATGATGATAGCAGTGATGATTATTTGCCCATCTGGATGCTGGCATTGTTCATGTACTGATTTTTGTAACCAGTGAAACTTATGAATCTTTGCCCTTTTTAGGGTTTTTTTCTGTTGTTCTTTGCTTACTAAAGCTTTATACATTCATATTTTCAACTGTACATGTATTTTTATATAAAACAAGAAAAGGGAAGCCTTTTTGTGATGGTAGTGAGCTCCCTAACAGAAAAAAAGGGGCATTAGTCCACAAGCACAGAGACCAACAGTCCCACTAAAACATATAAGTGCATATGTTTTATTCATAAACATTTCTGTGGCATTATGTATATCATTACCATCTAGTCTGGATTCTTTAAGAAAGTTCAACAAGTATATATTTTAAGGAGGCTTTGCTCAATAAAGATCTTTGATGTTTGGTGTTTGGTGAGTTTGAAGTCACACCAGATAATCTGTATTCAAATCTTAGCTGTATTCAAATTTTCTTATGGGACTTTGGGCAAATCACTCAATCTTTCTAGGCTTTAGTCTCTCCATTTATAAAACAAGGACAATGAAATAGTTGCTAACTAGTTTCCCTTCCAGCTCTAAAATATATTACTGTATTTCCCTGATGGTTAGTTTAAAAATAATGATCATTAACTGTGATGGACTTGGCTCTTTTTAACAATAATATGATTCAAGGCAATTCCAATATAGACTTGGGATGAACAAAAAGAGAACTGTGGAGACTGAATGTGGATCAAAGCATAGTATTTTCACTTTTTTTGTTGTTGTTTGCTTGTTTTTTTTCTCATATTTTTTCTTTCACCTTTTGATCTGATTTGTGTGTGTGTGTGTGTGTGTGTGTGTGTAACATGATGAATATGGAAATATATTAAGAAGAACTGCACATGTTTAACCTATATTGCATTACTTGCTGTCTATGGGAAGGGGTAGAGGGAGCGAGGGAGAAAAAATTTGGAACACAAGACTTTGCAAAGATAAATGTTGAAAGCTATCTTTGCATGTATTTGCAAAACTATTAAAATTTAAAAAATAACCATCATTACAATTATGGCATTAGGTTGTGCTGAATGATTTAAAAAAGAGCTTCAGGATTTAAAAAAAATATTAGATAAAATAAGGAACAGGGGATACAAACTTGATCTGTGATCTCATTGGGATTGAGAACTCTAGATAAGGAAATTCTTTCTGAATAAGTAGGTCAGTATCTCCTCCACAATTTAATAGTCTTAATGATTTGCTCAGAGCACACACTGACTGTGACCTTGGCTAAGTATTGTAGGCAAGGTCACAGTCAGTGTGTTTTAGAGGCAAATGTTGAATCCAGGTCTTTCTAGTTCCAAGGACAATTCTCTATCTACTATACTCCACAGAGTTCTTATTTTTGGCCTTAAAGATCCTAAAATGGAAGCTACCCAACAGCAGGCTGTTTTTAATTATAGTTGTTATTCTGTCAGACCAATTGTCTATAGGAATAATGACTTCTTTTGGGGGGATGTCACAGAAATAAGAAATCAAATTTTAAAATCATCCCAATCCATAATTATTCCATACATTTTTATGTTAATTTTTTAGGCATATGATAAATGTATATGTTTATATAGCTATAAATAAATGTAGAGTTTGGGGCAACTTGATAACACAGTGGATAGAGGACTGGGGCTGGAATCAAGAAGATCTGAGCGCAAATGGAGCCTCAGACACTTATACAACATATAATGTTGTGTAATTCACTTAACAGTGTTTGCCTTAGTTTCTTCATCTGTAACATGTACTGAAGAAGGAAATGGCAAAGCTCTCCAGTATCTTTGCCAAGAAAACACCCAAATCAGGTTACACAAAGTTGGACATGACTAAAAAGACTGAATAACAATAGGAAAAGGTAATTATTGAAAGTTTAAATTCTTACAGGTATAATCAAACTTCCAACCAAGCTTTGCTTGCCAATACACATATGGAAGGAGATATAAATCCTAAATTGTACAGACAATGCTTAGAGAATGTGATGTTGAGTATGTATGTAATTAATTAGTGGAGGTGATATCAAGTTACTTGAGGGAAATGTTTACTTACTTCACTTCAGACACAGTATTTGGGAGATAAATCTTGGGGGAAAAAAGACTTTGAAAGCTGCAGATCTGTAGGATAATCTACTTTCTGAATATGTCCCTGATTTCCAGCTTGCTTCACTAGAGACTTCAGAAACTTTCTGTTGGCAAAACTGGAACTTCTCTCTTGGTCTGAGTTAAGAGGTCTTCTCCCTCTCTCAGACAAAGGAATCATCCACTTTTGTATAGTTTCTGATAGATTTTCATCTTTAGAATTGGTTTGACTTCTTGTTTGCTTGGATAAAGTATTATACTTATTCACTATTTGTGATCATGCTATATAACTAGGATTTGGTAGGAAGGTGCTAAGCTGATGAGTATAAACTAAAGGCTATTATCCTAACAAAAGTGGGAAGACAAAACATCTTTCTTTCTGAATTGTATCCTCACTTCCCAACCAAATGATATCTCTACACTAGAAAGATTTGAGAAGATACATATGAATATTTACATATACATACACACATATTTTTATATCTATATCTATCTGTATACCTATATACATATATATCTCTGTGTGTGTGTATGTGTGTGTGTGTGTGTGTGTGGTGTGTGTGTGTGTGAGAGAGAGAGAGAGAGAGAGAGAGAGAGAGAGAGAGAGAGAAGGAAGAAGAGAAAGAAGGTAAGAAGGAAACAAGAAAGGAAACATTCATTTATTAAACGTTCGTGTGGCAGACACTGTTCTAAGTGCTGAGGATACAATTGCAAGTAAAAGAGACAGTTCTTGATCTCAAAGAGATTACATTTTAATATAAGATATCACACAAAAAAGGGAACTGCAAAATTGGGAGGAGGATTAACTAAGATAACTAGCACAGGAACTTTGTTTTGAAATCCTAAAGTCAAAAAGAGAATTGGGAGGAGAATGAAGGCAGCCTGGCTTGACCTCTTTCATATAATGGAGGTTTCAGGAGGAATTCAAAAATGAGAGAAATGAAGCTGGCCTTGGAAGGAATATTATAAAAATATTTCTAAAACTGTGAAACTATGTTACAAGTATATTTTAAAATGAGAAAGTGTATTTAGTTGAAATCAAACTTTTTTTCTGTCAAATTAATTTTGTGAAGGAACCTTCTGGTTATCTACATGCCTGCAAAAGTTTCCTATCTATATTCACCTCTTTATTTTTTCTTACACTTTAATTATTAATCATGGCATGTATGCATATGAATGCAATTATAGGTAGTCCAAACATAAAAGAGTCCTTGGCACTGTTGGAGCTTAGCAGACTCCAAGCAGCAAATAGAAATCCATGTAGGCATAATTTTATTCTGTACTGAAAACCGGAAAAAAAGGAAAGATAAATTTGTTGTATTGGAATTTGTTGTGTGTTTTGAAAGAATGTCAAGATTTGGTCTCTTCTTGATTTTTACTTCTTCTGGTAGTTAGAAGATTAGAGGGAAATAGGAACCAGAGGTCAGAAGAAGATGGAGGAATTATGACATTAAATAGCTATAGTGTGGAAAACTGAATATAATGGAAACCCGCTGAATGGGAATTGGATAAATAAAATGTGGTATGTGGCATAAAATAGAATATTTTGGTGAAATGAAGAGAAATGCAAAGATGAGAGGACATGTGAGTGAACTAAAGCAGAATAAAATAAGTAGGTCTAAAAGAACCATGTAAGTTATGTGAATAAAAAGATTAATATAAAGAAGTCATTATTAGAACAAATAAAAAAATCAGGAATTTTCCTGGACATGGGTGGGAAAGGCACAATACGAAACATTCCTCCCTTCTCTCAACAGAAATATGAAACACAGGTACAAAATGCTGTATTCCTTGTCAAAAACAATAACTGGGATGTTTTAGCTTAACTATTTTTCTTTGTGAAAAGGAGGCAGATTCATGAAGGCAAAGTTAAGGCAGGAACTTGACTGAGATCTCCTGAATTCTCCTCTAATAAATTTTAAAATAATGCCTCCAAATGAATTCTAGAGCAGCAAAACATCAGAGTGAAAACAATTTTCCAGCACAAGTCAACTTAGAAGTTATTAGGGAAGACATGTCTCTGGTCACTTATAGCCCAGAGTACAGGTCAGGAGGACAGTGATCACACCTTTTCTGAAATCATAGCAACTTGAAAGAACTGACAGCTTAAAGACTCCTAGAACTACCTCTAAAAATGTAGCATGAAAAACTTGGAACACTAACTTTTCTATCCTGGGAACTTAACCCAACTTTAATATGAAGTGAAAGGTCAAGAAATAAGTTGGGAAAATTAGCAAAGAACAAAAAAGAACTTGCCACAGAAAGTTACTTTGGTGACAAGGAAGATTAAGATACAAATCCAAAAGAAGAAAGTAAAGTCAAAGCAACAATATGAAAAAAACTTAAAAATTTGATACAGACCTCAAAATAATTCTAGAAGCACTCAAAAAAGATTTTAAGAATTAAATTAGAAAAGTAGATGAAACTTTAGGGAAAGAAATGAGTGATGCAAGAAAATCATGAAATGTAAGTAAAAAGCTTGCCAAAAAAGAGACAAAAATCCACTGAAAAGAAGACCCTTTAAAAAGCAGAATTGACCAAAGGGACAAGGAAGTATAAAAGCTCACTAAAGAAAATAATTCCTTAAAATTTAGATTTGGACAAGTGGAACTTAATGACTCTGTGAGACATCAGGAAGTAATAAAAACAAAAGCAAAAGAATGAGAAATAGGAGAAAATGTGAAATATTTCATTGAAAAACAACTTACCTAAAAAGTAAATCAAGGAGAGACAATTTAAGAATTATTACATGACCTGAAAGCTATGATCAAAAAAAGAACCTAGACATAATATTCAAGAAATTATCAAGGAAAAATGTCCTGATATTTTAGATCCAGGGGATAAAAGAAAGAATCCATTGATCACCTTCTTAAAGAGATCCCTAAATGGAATATCCCAGTAACATTAGAACTAAATTCCAGAGTTCCCAGATTAAAAAGAAGTCAGAAAGATTGCAAGAAGTCAGAAAGAAACAATTTAAATATTATGGAACCATAATCAATATAACACAAGATTTAACAGCTTCCACATTAAAGAAGTGGAGGGTAAGGAATATGATATTCCAGAGGGCAAAAAATCTAGGATTAGAACCAATAATAATTTACCCAGAAAAATAGAGAATGATTCTTCAGGGGGAAAATTGATATTTAGTGAAATAGGGGACTTTTAAGCATTTCTGATGAAAAGACCAGAGTTTAATAGAAAACTTGGCTTTCAAATACAAGGCTCAATAGAAGCATAAAAAGATTAATGTGAAAGAGAATTCATAAGGGATTTAAAAATTTTAAACTGTTTACATCCCCACATGGTAAGGTAATAGTTGTAAGTCATAAGAATCATTATTATAGCAGTTAGAAGGCATGTACATAGACAAAGGGCATGAGTGAATTGATTATGACAGGATGATTTAAAAAAAATTAAATTAAGGAATGAAAAAGAGAGATGGGATGGAGTGAAGGGAGATAGGAGAGGCAAAATGAAATAAATTATCTCGTATAAAAGAGAAGTGAAATGAAGAACTTTTATAGAGGAGGGAAAGATGGAAGGTGGCGTTAGCAACCTTGAACCTCACTCTCATCAGAATTGGATCAAAGAGGGAATAACATATATACTGAGTATAGCAATCTATCTTGTCTTATCTTGCCCTACTTCCCTGGGAAATAGGAAGTGGATGGATAAATAAAGTGAAGCTGTAGAAAGGAGGAGGATTGAGTAAGATGGTAGACAGAGGCAAAGCACATTTGAGGAGGGACAAGGTAAACAGGGTAAAGAGACAGAGAGAGAGAGACAGAGAGAGAGAGAGAGACAGAGAGACAGAGAGACAGAGAGACAGAGAGACAGAGACAGAGACAGACAGAGACAGAGACAGAGAGACAGAGAGAGACAGAGAGACAGAGACAGAGAGACAGAGATAGAGATACAGAGACACACACACAGAGAGATAATCTTATCAATAACATGGAAGTGGATAGAGAGTAAATTAAAAATCAGAACCCACCAATATATTGTTCATAAGAAATACTTGAAACAATAGATCTAGAGTAAAAGAGTTTGGAGCAGAACCTATTATACCTCAGATGAAGTTTAAAAAAAAGCAGGGATAGTAATCATGACCTCAGATAAAGTAAAAGTAAAAATAGATCTAATTTTAAAAGTTAATGAAGGAAATCACATGTTCCTAAAAGGTGACACAGACAATGAAATAATATCAAGACTAAACAGGCAGATTACTAACTAGAAGATAAGAGAGATAAAATGACTAGATTATAGATCTAGAACTGGAAAAATCCTATACAGGTTTATCTAGTCCAGAGCTATCAAACTCCAGAGCTTATAGGTACAAGCTTGAAATGGATCTGGATAATGTTTACTGATTCACAAGAATCTTTTTTTTTTTTTTGAATCTGAAAGTACTAAAAGCCATTCCCTTCACTGTACAAATAAAGAAACTGAGGTGCAGAAAGGTGAAGCCATTTGACCAAAGACCACAAAGGTATCACAAAAAGGAACTGGAATTTGGACATTGATTCTCTGATGCAAAACTGTTCACTCTTCATTACTCCCTCTGCAGTTCTCTATTTAGAACTGGAAAAAGTAGATAAGCCTTTATTGGTACCAAAATGCTTCAAGATAACAATATTTGTAAGATAACAGCAGAGAAAATGGTAAGCTGTAAGGACCTAGCTATCTAAAGATAGCTGATAGCAGGGGATGATTTTAACAATCAAGTGAAGACAACAAAAATTTATTAAGTAATTACCATGTGTGAGATATTTTTTGAAGGATAGGTACTTCATTTTATAAGGAAATTTATAATTGTGTTCTTCATATGGCTGGCTTACATGAACAAAATAGATTCAATTTACACATGGGCCCTTGGGAAAATATCTACTGTATAAAGGAAGGTATATGGAATCATAGAATTATAGTTTAGACCTCGAGGACTTTAGAGATCCTCAAGTCCAATTTATTCATTTTACAGGTAAGGAAAGTGAGGTTCAGAGAATAGTTAAATGACTAGTCCAGAGTCACACAACTAGTAAGTCCCCGAGGCAGTATTTGAATCAATATTTTCCTGACTCTAACTCTTGCTCTCCAACTCTATGCCAAGTTACCTATCAATAATAATATTTTAGTTCCAAAACTGGGTAAAGAGAGGAGTAACCATCTTGTTTCTTGTGCCTCATCTTCCTGAGATCTCTGTGACCAAAAACATCAATGACACTTGCCAATGCTTTTTTTTTTGGTGAGAATACTATGGTTTGATTCATCGCATTCAATCTCTATAGCTCTCTCTCTGGATGAAGATGGCACTTTCCATCTCAAGTCTATTGGGATGGAAGTCCAAATTTACTTTTTTGCAAATTCTGCTTACTGCTCCTACTTCTGCTCACTGATACCAAGCAGAAGAATTCTGTTCTTTTTTTTATTTGAAAAAAATTCAGATTCTTGAAAATTACTATTATGTTTTTCCTTGCCTTCAACCCACCAATGTCTTCTCTTTTTCAGACTATAGAAAATTTCTTTGTGATCTTCAAACTTGGTGCATTCTCTTTAAGATTCTCTTCCATTTGTCCTTTCTGTATATATCTTGTTCACATATAGTTTTTACATGTTTTTTAACTGTATTAAATTGTTAGTTCTTTGAGAGGAGAAGTTACTTTTCCCTTTTCTCTGTATTCTCATTTCTTAGAATAGTGTCTGACACATAGTAGGTACCATCCATATGTTGAACCATTGGTTACAATAAATGGAGAAATTTAAATGCTGTGGATGAGTTAACTTACCTTGCCCGTATACTTTCCATGGATGTACACATAGATGATGGGGTTAATGTACAAATTCCCAGAGAGAGCTTAGCATTTGAGAATCTCTGAAAGAAAGTGTGGGAGAGGAAAAAACTATTAGGTTGTCTATCAAACTGAAGGTCTGCAGAGCTATTGTGCTAACCTCATTGTTGTATGCCTGTGAAATCTGGACAGAAAATTGAAACATTTTCATATGAATTGTCTTAGAAAGATTCTGAAGATCACCTGACAAGATAAGGTACCAGATGCTGAAATCTTCTTTTTAGCTGGGTTGTCAAACAATGAAAATCTACTGCAGGGAGTACAACTTTATGGGCTGGTCATGTTGTTCAAATGTATCAACAATCAACTAAAAGGTGATTTTACAGAAAATTCACATGAGGCAAACACTCACATGAAAGTCAGAAGAAGTAATACAAGGACATCCTCAAGGTCTCTTAAGAACTTTGGAATAGATTGTCATATTAGGGAGCCACTGACATTGGACTGTCTAGCATGGCATGCCCACATCAAAGAAGGTCTGTGATCAGTGAGCAAAGCAGCATTCCAGTAGTTCAAAAGAAAGGTGAATTTAATAATATTAATTTAATTTAATTAATTATTATTTATTACATTATATATTATTATATAATTAATAATAAGTTAATGAAATTTAATAAATTTAGAGACATCTCCCCTCCAAAATGAACTTTTGGAGTGACAGACTACTTGTGCTTGAGTAGTGAGTCTTCTGAACTCACATCGGTCTGATCAACCATAGGCACAAATACCGTACATTGACATAGTACATATATACATTGTACATAGTGATAGCGTTTTGGTCCTTTTTGAGAATGGATAACTAACTAGCTAATAGATACTTAATAAATACTTGTTGACTTGGCTTTACTTTTCTAATCCCTTTGACCCAGCCTCAAATGGCATGAACTTGAGGTCTAATACTATCCTGGCTTTCCTTCTCTGGCCACTCTTCAGATTTTTCAACACTTACCCTACAATGTGGTATCTATAACTACTGAACACCAAATGGAGTTTTATTAAAGCAGAGTACATGTTAATATCACTTCCCTTAAGATTGAATTGACTTTCTGAGCTAATGCAACATCACTTCTTAGAGATTCATTTAAATTTGAGAACTATTTCCAAGAAAACACAAATATCTTAGAAAAAAAACAATTTGTTTATAACTAATATGCTAATTACAAATTTTCTCATCTTTTTATTAAAGCAGTTCATCTAGGGATTTCAATTAGGAAACACCATGTTTGCTTGTTTTCAGTTGTTTGTATGCTTGAAAAGTATCATCTGGGAGCCAAAAAAGATAATTCTACCTTAGGTTACATTAAATAAAAGTACATTAAGCAATAACCAGTTAATCAGTAAGCATTTATTAAGCACCTATCTTGTGCCAGATATTGTGCTAAACATGGGGGACACCATATTCTGTCCTAGTCGGACAATGCCTATACTCAGTATTGAGGTGTACATTTCAGGAAGGAACATTAATATGTTGGAGAACATCCAGGCAGTAGTACACAAGATGATGAGATTCAAAACCATTTCACGTGAGGATCAAATTAAAGGAAGTAAGGATATTTTGTCTGGAGAAGAGAAAAGTCAGATGAAACATGCTGACAATCTTCAAATCCTGGGAGATGATTGTGGTTTGTGGCAAGAGTACTGAACTTGTTGATAGATAGTCTGGATTAAAATCCTGGCTCTGCCACTTATAGCTGTGTGATCTAGGGCCAGCCACTAAACTTTTTTGGCTGGACTTTCCTCATCTATAAAATGAGATCAGACTACATTATCTCTAAGGTTGTTTCTTGCTTAAAAGTCTTTGATCCTAAGATTTTCATATGGACATGGTATTCAATTTGTTCCACTTGGCCTTAGAGAGGAGAATTGGGATTAGCTGACAAAAAGTCCAGGGAAACAGATTTTGGCTAATTTCAAGGATAAACTCCCTAATGATTACAATAGTCCAAAAGCAGAATGGGCTAAAAGCAGTGAACCTGCTGGCACTAGAGACCTTTAAAAAGAAATTAGGTGATCAATTGTAAGTGACAATTTAGAATGAATGAATGGAAAAGCATCTACTAGGCTAATTTACCACATGGCAAGTTTTTGACTGGGTGTTGGGCATAAATAAAAAAGCAAGATGGTTCTGTCCCATGAGAATCTTAGATACTACTGAAGGAGACTTCACATATAGGAATATGATGGTCCGAAAAGGAGTTTTGGTTTTAAGATTTACAAGAATATTAAATGGAGCCATAGGGGCAGTTAATTGACTTAATCTTTCTAGAAGTAATCATAGCATTAATTTGGTTCCTATTTTCAGAGTTAGAGGTCTAAGGGCAGGGGTGGTGATGCTGGCAGGACTGATGCTTCACATAGAGGTTGATTTGGATAGCCACTGAGTTTCCTTACAATTCTTCTACTTTGAGACTTTTAATTAATTCAAGTGGTCTTTTGTTCTTTCCTGACAAAAGCTACTGTTTCCAGCTACCTCACTTTTTGCAGTATATATTCCTGAATATTTGTATGTAAATCAAATTCTTTTTTGAAAAAAACATTTTGGATTTTTGGATTCATTAAAGAAAATTACTATTTAAAGATTTTTATTATGACTGCATAATGAATAATTTTTTCTAATGTATCTTTTATTGCAAATTCAGATTTTCATTTAACACATATTTACATGGCATTTCATGGTATACAAAACACTTTCCTTATAAAATAACTATAAAGTAGATGGCTTAAGCATTTGTATCCTTATCTTTTTCCCATGAAGAAACTGGGGCTCAAAGGTCAAACAGTTAGTCTTAAAGTCAGAGCTGGGACTTGTCCAGTATTCTTTCCATCATACTAGGCTGCCTTCATATCTTTGCTAAAAGCAAGATTAAATTGTAGTCATAATGAATGAGGTTTTAACCCTATATATCTATGTAAAATTTGGGCAGATGCTTTCAAATGGAAATAAAAAAGTATGTATTACTAAGAGGTTTGTAAGTAGAATGAATGTGATTATAAGACATTTTTCTGTATAGACATAGCTATTTAAAAATATAGAAATGTTTCAAATTACTCTTGTAAATTGGGGTTCTTGATATATTTACTTAAATAAATGTATGTTTGAGGCAGTCAAGAAACACATTTTGTAAAAGCAATATAATTAATCTCTTTTTAAAGCTTTTGCTCTTTTGCCCTCTAGACAGAGTTATGTTCATTGGAATTCAAAATTATTCTGTAGGGTTTTTATGTACAATATTTAATTGAAATTGACAATCTTTCTTCATTTAAAAGAAAAAAAAAACAAGACTTGGTGGTTTTTTTTTCATCATGACCAAACAGCATTTATAGAATACACTAATATGAAGTAATATACATGAAATCCAGATGCTCCAGGCATTCCTACTTCTAACATACATTTGTCCTTGAACATGCCCATTGTCTCCTATCATGTGATTAAGGGAGCCTCTTTTATTGGCTGTCTCATTTCCTTTCCCCATTTTTCTTCTAATTCTCTTTTAAGATCTTTTTAAATATCTTCTAGGAGAGCCTTGTGTAATGTGGACCAATTTATCTCACCCTTTGGGGCTTCATCTGGAGATGATCTGCTTTTAGTCTCCTCAGGGTTTGAAATCTGTTCTTCTCTTTTGCCATAAAAACCATCTATGGTTAGAGTTCTTTTTTCTTTTTTTACTCATTTTTTTAATTGAGATCAGCTTTTAGGGCAAGGGAGATTGTCCAAGCTTCCTCTACAAGTGGAAGCAGCTGCACTGGGTCAGTGATGGGTGGGCATGGCCAGGTCTCATGAGATTCTGGCATTTTGAAGGTCCTCTATTTACTTTTTGCGTTGGATGTTTCATAACTTCTCTGCTTATCTATTGGCTTGCAGCCAGGGCAGAGTAGCCAACACTGCTGTAGATTCCTCCCTGTAGATTCTCCAGCACTCTGCCCTGGGTCTGGGCTGCCTGCACTAGACATCTGTACTCTGCCTGCTTGTGCTTGGCCCGCCTTTCCTCCATGCCTGATTGAAACAGATCTTTCCTGGAGATCTTCAAAATTATCTTCTTCTGGTAATTTGCTACACTCCCACTATTTGTGGGTTTTGCCAGTCCAGAACTAATTCAGAGGCTGGATTTGCTAATTAGTCTGAGGGTCATGGGAAGAGGTTAGAAAGAAATGTGTTTTCTTTCTGCCATCTTAGCTCTGCCCCTTATTGGCTGTCTCTATCTTTAAAATTGGCAACACCGAGCTGTTTCCCCTTTAAGGCTGAGTTCTTCTCTGCCATCTTTTGGCTACCCTTTTTTTTCTATGTGCTACAGCTAACCTGGATAATATGAACCAAATGGATGGAAGAGAAAGACTTGATTTCCCTACTTTTACCCCAACTCTGAGAAATGGGCCTGGAAGTGGTTGTTTTTTTATTTATTTAATTTTATTTTATTTTTGCTCTGTGTTGTTTGTCTTCAGTTCCTGGTGCTGAAGGTGATTCAATCACTGGGAGTTCAAGCCATGGTGATCCTGAAACCAGGATTTCAGACTGGATGGTACAGCCAGACAGCTTGGCAGGGAAGCCCTGTGAAGCTAGCATGCCTAGGACTCACGCCCTTGGGGAAGAAAGGATTTGGTGATGAAGCTAGAATTGAACCTAATAATGAACCTAATCTTTTTTTCCTCCCCAGAGATTGATGTAGTGTAGGGGAAGAGGACTATGCCTTTCACATATTAAATGAGCAAGTTTGTATGCTTTTAAAATTATCTTTTGAAATAAACATTCCTTTGTAAATGCTCCTGTATTACATACATATGGCTAATGTTTGGTAACATTAGTTGGCTAATCCAGCCTTAGATACTTAATGGCTATGTCACTTACTAGGTGAGTCACCTAATGTCTGTCTGCCTCAGTTTTTTATCTATAAAATAATGAAGATAATAGCATTTATCTCTAGGAATTACTGTGAATATAAATATTTATAAAATACTTTGCAAACCTTAAAGCATTGTATAAATTCTATGATTGTTAATAACATGTGGGAAATGATTTGTTATAAATACAAGCCACATAAGTGAACATCAGTTAAGTAGATAATTCAACATTATTCAGATTAAAAATAATATGTGCCTTTCTGGACAACAAGTAGTGAACCAGAAAATGGCACACATTCGTATTTAGAAATTCAAGCTGGAATCAAAGTATAAAATATGCACATGTGCACAGTAACAATTTGGATGGGGGAAATGATCAATTTTGTTGATTTACTACTTCTAAAGATAATCCCTGCATTGGAGGGATTTATCAAGCCAAAGAAATTGGAAAAGGGGGAAAAAGAACACAGAGTATTATGTGAGTTGACTTGATTTCCAAAAGTATTATCTTGAAATACCAAAACAATATGGAATGTTTTCCAGACATAAAAGACATAGAAATAGTGCAATTGGAAGAGATGCTAAAATAAAGCGTCCAGTTCTTTTGTTTTAAGATGAAAAAAAAAAACTGAAGCCTGGAGACAATGAGTTACTTGCTTATTCATATGGCTGAGATGTGAGAATCAGAATTCAAGCCCAGATGATTGATTCTTTATTCCAGTGTTTATTTCCACTGTATAATATGGATGTCTTAGTTAAGATTTATTTAGGATAGACAAGCAAGAGTGAATGAGAGTCCAGGAGATCCCAATTTATGTAGCACATAAAACAAGATCTTCATCAAGTAAGGTAATGTAAGAATTATCCTGTCCATTTTATAGACCAAGACAGTGATTCTCAGAAAGGTCAAATTGCCCACAGCTAGATAGTTAAGAAATGTTACAAATGACAGTCAAACTCATACTTTCCATCTTCAGAACTGATTAGACTGGGTTGGTTTACCTACCCCTTGGAGTGGCTACTCTTAAAAATCATTTTGGATCCTCGATGAACATTTTTATTTTGAAGACATCATTAAATTGATTTTAGGTGGAGAAAATTCAGTTAAATCATCAAATCCCAAGCATGAAATAGTATTCGTATGCCTTGAAAGGAACAGTCATTTATATCTCTGATGAATATTTAAAATTTCTAATTTTCTAGTATTTCTTAAAGGCAAATTTAGATTTAGAACAGTTCTTAATCTGAGATCTATTCCCTCCTAAATTACCTTATATTTAACTACTTATTTATTCACTCTGTATAGTTAGATATGTATTTGTAATCTTTCTCATAAGAATAAGAATTTAACAGCCATGCAAGAAGCAGGAATAAGTGTTTCTTTCTTAGCATTTGTATCCTTAATATCTATCACAGTGAAAAATAAATAAAAATAAAAAATAAACAAAGGGGCAGCTAGATGGTGCAGTGGATAGAGCACCTGGCCTGAAGTCAGGAGGACCTGAGTTCAAATCTGGTCTTAGACACTTAACAGTTCCTAGCTTTGTGACCCTTGGCAAGTCACTTAACCCCAATTGCCTCAGCAAATTAATTAATTAATTAAATATTAAAAAAAATATCTATCACAGTGCCTAGCACATATTAGGTTTTCATTCATGTTTATTGATGAACACTCATTAGAATAAACATGTATTAATATATTTTTAACTTTAAGGCATAAATAATAATTTTGAGTATACTATGATAGCAAAAAAAGCAATAGATTTGAGAATCAGATTGCCAGGTTTAATACCAGCTCTGCCATTAATTATGAATATCACTTAATTTCTCTTAACTTCATTGTCCTCATTTTTAAAATGAGGGGATTGGACTACAGGGTTTCTAGAGTCCCTTCTAAATTGTGATATTCTTTAAACAAAAATATCTATTAAAAAGCATGCATTTTATCAGCCTTAACAAGGAAATTAATAAACATTTTTATGTACATAAATATAGTGAATAGTACAAAAACAGTTGCCATGATGTTGCTATAGTGACATCAAGGACACAGATGCAAGAAAATCCATAATCACATCTGTATGAGCAAAATGCTTCAATATCATTAGACTTTACTTTGAAGACATCTAATTAAGTCTGAAGCCTCTTAGAGGAAAAACACAAATAAAGATATCTGGTTACTGTCAGGAGAGTGCAGAATCTCTAATTATTTCCCATGAAAGATAGAAAGGAAAAAACTAAAAATTCCAAATGTTTGTTTCATTGTACAATGTTAGATTATTTTATGTTAATGTTTTCTACCTCTGCTTATGGAATTAGGCAAAAGGAAGACAGAATAATGAAAGTAAAGATGGGGTAAAAGAATTTCAAGGGCAGAAATTGCTCATCCTCATTCCCAGTCAAATCGAGTTTTAAATTTTTTTTTAGTTTTTTATAGCAAGAAGAAAAATTATTTTCTTACAAGATAGTTATTTTCCCTTCAAACTACATGAACAAATTTATTTTTTTTATTTTTTTTTTTTGTTGGAAGGAACAAATTTATTTATTTATTTTTTTTATTTTTTTTTAAATTTTATTTTATTTGCATAACATATGTGTGGGTAATTCTTCAACAATAACCCTTACATAGCTTTCCATTACAAAATTTCCCCCCAACTTCCCCACCCTTTCCCTAGATGGCAGGATATCCACTACATGTTAATTATGTTAAAATATTGGCAAATCGAATATATGTATACATATTTCCAAACTTATCATTGTTGTGCAAGAAAAATCTTATCTACACAAACGATATATCAGATAAAGGAAACACAATGTAAGCAAACATCAATCAAGGAGTATGAGAATGTTATGTTGTGGTCCACATTTCGCATCCCTCTCTCTGGGTGTATATGGCTTTCTTCAGTGAACAATTGGAGGTGGTTTGAAACATATCATTGTTGAAGAGAGCCATGTCCATCAGAATTAATTGTCATATAGTACTGTTGTTGCCGTGTATAATGATCTCCTGGTTCTGCTCATTTCACTCAGCATCAGTTCTACATGAACAAATTTAGAGGTGGGCAGTTCTTTCAAACTTCTGATCTTTTTGTTCATATTTTTCCTTTCTATAGCAAACCTTGGACAAATGGAAATATTTAGATTAAATAATTACTGTATTGACTAATCAAGGACTAGAAAATAATATTTTATTCCAACCTTTAAAAATTTATGAATTGTATTAATCTAATTTTCTGCCTTTGTGTGTATAATAATGTGATCATAATAGAATTTTTACTTGAACTTTGGGGATTGAATGACATTAGCATCATCATTCTTGGTCATCAGTTTGGACTATAAATACAGATTTAAAAATCAAGTCAATGAGCATTTATTGAGGTCTGGTGTTATGTACCAAAAATACAAACACATGAAACTTACATTCAGATGTGAGAAGACAACACATAAGAGTAAACTGAAAATCTGTTGATATGGGATGTGAATGAACTCATGTGAATGAACTTCAGACCTACCTGGACTACCTGAGAGGAGTCCAGGAAGAAATTCCTTAAAAGGGAAGACCTAGAAGGAATTAACTAATCAGAAGAGATCACAAAGAGGCCATGTATTTCCAGGGTGAGAAGGCTGTTTTTGCTTGGTAGGGATAGTCCAGTGAGTCAACAGTGAAATTCAAAGAAGAAGGAAAATAAGATTGGCCTTGGCTCTTTCCTTAAAATGGAGATGCTGATCAGAGAATCATAGATCTAGGGCTTGCCCCTTCAGAGAGATTTTATCAATGGTGAATATTGGGTCCAGGATAGTGAAATGTTTTGTCACAAAGGTTGTAAGCATTAGAAGCATATTTGAACCCAGATCTCATGAGTCCAAATGCAATGCTCTCTCTTTTATACAATGCTCTTTTGATGTCATAATATACCGTGAAAGTTTTGCTTATTTACCTAAATCTGTATATCATGTTGTTTTCTTGTCATTTGCTTCTTGGAAGGCATTTTTGAAAATGTTAGTGGTTGGGGGTGAACTGAAGCCATCCTTTATTGTGATTTTTTTTTTTCAGCTCTAGTGATTTTGGAAGAGGCTTCCTCTGACAACATGGATTTGTGAGGAGATTGTGAGATTCTGAGAAAGACCCTAAATGATCAAAGGCTCAGTTTATTACTCACAGGGATATAAGCATGAGGTTCTTTAGCTTGACAGTCCCATGAATCTACAACAGTGGCTCAGATATCCATAGGGATGTATATCTTTGTTGAGAATCCAGATCTCTGGATCTCTGCCCTTCTGATTGGGGATATTCACAAGGAGTAAGTGTGGGAAGGGGAATTTAGAACAATCAACCAATGAGTTTACTAGTCTTTTACACACACACACACACACACACTCACACACTCACTCTCAGACCCCATCTACCTTGTTGACTAAAAAGCCATTGTAATTATGAAAATTTTTTTCTACCCTTGCAAATATATGTTAGATGAAGTTTGCAAATCTGATTATATTAAATAGTCTTGTGTTCTTTTTCTAAATGAGTTGATTAAGCTAATATTGGGTATACTGGAACTTCCCAGTACATGGGTAGGTAACTCAGTGGTCAAATATGGAGTTGCTCTAAAAGTTAGAGTCTAATTATAAGCTAGTCCTCATGATATTCTCACTTTCCTTCCCCATTAGAAAATGAATGACTTGAGAATGCTTCTACTAGTAAGCTTTTGAAAATTAACTTCTATACAACAGCAAATGAGAAATACTATCCCAAAAGAAATCAATCATTTTTCATCCCATTCTTTGCTGACTTAGAGAAGTTCCTATTCTTTCAGAATTGATTCAAAATAGCAATGCAATAATTCTGTAAATGTAATGCTACAGTTATCATTAGGAATATAAATTTTCATTGTTATAAAAGAAGAGTAATGTATAGAGACACTAAATCATTTGTATTTTGAAACTGTATTAATGTTATCATCTAGACAGCAGGCAAACAACCTCCATTTTCAAGGGCAAATAAATAGTTTTCAGATTGACTTACACATAGAAAGATAATGATTTAGCATTTCTTTTTTCAGTATTTAATGTGGTTTATTATTGTTCACTGTGTGGATCTGATTACAATGAATTCTTTTGGTGAATAATGTTTTTTTCCAGTTGTTTTCAAAATGTTTACTTATTGAGTTGGCACTTAAAGAGAATGGTGAAAGATTATGAACAGTATTCCTTCACAGAACAGCAAAAACTAATAGCATGGAAAATTAGTCTACAGAAATCTTGTCATAAAACCAAGAACATTTATAAATGAAACTGGAAAGGTAAGAAACAGATGAAAAAATGGAAGAGATCTGTTAACATTTCTAAAATAAATCATTTCATCATTGATTATAGTGCAATTACCACATTTTGCTTCTAAAACTTTATATGAAGTTTTCCATATGAAGAAGTAAAAGAATATGAAAAAGTAAAAAACGAGAAAGACAGACAACAGCTAGAGCAGACCAAATATACTCTAAAAAGTCTATATTGTGAAAGCAACACAATTTTGAAAGTATTGATGTATTGGTTTCTTAAGATGTTTTAAAAATGGGAAGTAAGGGCAGATAGGTGGTGCAGTGGATAGAGCACCAGCCCTGAAGTCAGGAGGACCTGAGTTCAAATCTGATCTCAGACATTTAACATTCCCTAGCTATGTGACCCTGGGCAAGTCACTTAACCCCAGCTGCCTCAGCAAAAAAAAAAAAAAAAAAA
>JAJPUD010010715.1:0-49371 GCA_023553655.1 Myrmecobius fasciatus
AGATAGATATAATTCTAACTCAGTAATTCTTCTCTGAAGAGAGCATCAGCCCCTGGCTCCAAGTTCCTGCTTCCAGTCTTGGCAGGAATGAAAGTCTCTCTTGGAGAAAGAAGGGTGGGAGGAGAAGAGATGAGACATGTCTATTCAGCCTCCCTTCAAGCCTCATAATGACACCTTCCATATTATATGTGAGGGACAGTCCTTCATTATAATTGTATTTACCTCACAGTGGATACAGAATTCCATTGTAACAACAAGAATTAGCATTGGGCTTTGGGGGTTGAGGGTCTTGCTCTCTTGTTCTCCACTAAAGGTTCCCTCACTTCTCTGGTCCCCAAACATGGGGACCAGGCTCAGATCTGGGAAATCTGACCTCTGAAGAGAGAGGGAAGGCTCTTTTTTTCTTTTACTTTTTAGAACTTAACACCTTCACCCCAAAACTTCAGGCAAAATTACTTAAAACCTGCATCGGCTCATATCTAAGTTCTTCCCCACCCCCAAAGGGAAAAGTAAAAAGACCTGTCATTGCACAATATAAATCATTTCTTCCCTTCACACTAAAGCAGCAGAAGTGACATAACTACTGTGATGCTCTCCTCTGATGTTGAGATTTAAAACCATCAAGCACAAAGCCATTTATAAGACTGCTGAATAGGCATTTTATATTTAACTTTGGCTCAGCCCTGTCCAAACAATTCCCTTAAGAATGTCTCCTGTCGAGCTGGAGCAGAGGTGGAGCTCTTCCACCTGCTGGCGATTATCTTCTCGGAGAAGATTGCAGCTGCAGAACATGCCTGCTTGCCAGTCACATTTCCCAACCTCTTGGGCTTATGAGGATGCCTCCCAGGATGGATGGACACCCTATCTCAGGATTGGGTCACCTATGTTTGGGAAAGGAACATAAAACAGAAGTGGCAGCCCGGGGCCCAGGGCCAAGGCTCAGGCTTGCCTAAGCCAACATATGTGCTGTGGTTGCCATGTGCTCACTGTGACTTACACATTTCTGCCAGAGTTGAGGAGGGATAAAAGCTTGCTCCCCCAACCCTCCATTGAGAGGCTCCCAAGTTTAACAGATGGGGAAAAAAGAGACAGAAGAGAGGAGAGCTATTCCTTTAGTAAGGTCCACTGAGTCAGCAGCTCATCCTGCTCAGTGGTGAATGAGGGGAATTGCTTTGTCATCTCAAAGTCCAAGCCCTTTCGGTATTGAGTCATGTGCCCTAAAAGTTGCCAGGGGAATTGCACTGAATATTCAATGGGACAGTCTGTATAACTCCATCCTCACACATTCTTCAATGTATAATGTCCCCACACGTCTACCCTCTCCTCTCTCTGTATTTACATACATATGCATAAATATTATCATACATTATAAAATAGATAATAGTTGATTGATTAAAATATATATGTAGGTATGTGTGTGTGTATGCAAATTGCCGCCCTTTTTAAATGTGAGATATGGAGAATTGCTTAAAGGAAGGCAGGACTATATATCTTTAGCATCTCCTCTTCCAATAATTCTTCCCTAAGGAAAAACTTTGATTCCTCTCAGGAGGGAAAAAAGAAGCAAAGGGTTAGGACCAGAGGCAACCACTCTGCTTTCCTCTGAGAGAAGGGATATCATTTTAGAATAATATCTATTTATTCCCTTAAATATTAATCTAAGGCAAGGCTTCTTAAACTTTTCTCACTTGTAACTCCCCAAGAAATTTTTATCTATATACTCTAGGGATATAGATATACAAAATGGTATACAAACCATTTGCTGATAATAAATTATAATTTTGTGACCCTTATATTCAGTAATAAAACCCCATATGGGGTCACAAACCACAGTTGAGGACTTGGGGTCTAAGGGACATATATATATATATATATATATATATATATATATATAATTTTATGATTCAAGTTAAATTCTAAAACATTTCATTAATGGAGAAATAAGATCCCAAGCTCTAAATCTAGGACTTGACTCCCTTCCCAACAAATATCAGTTTTACAATGAACCCACATAACAAATAGGAAAGACTGATCCACGTAGATAGCAAAACAGAAATCAAAGAGAATATATATGCATATATACCAGACAATACAAAGTGAAGGAATTCTCCCATTGGAGTGAGTCAACTTAGCTCAGTCAAGAGATTCCCAGATCTCACTCAGAAGAAACTTCCCCAAAGTCTCTTACATGAACTTAATTCTTCATGTCAGCTTGTTTCCAGAATTTTTTTTTCTCTTCTCATGCTCCCAAAGAAAAATTGGAATCCCTCATGTCTTTTTTTCTGGAAACTGAAAGCCAGAAAAACCTAAAGAGCCTGGATCTCTTTTTTCTCCCCCTCTTTCCAACTTTGTCCTACCCTTCACACAGGCATGGGATGCTGATCTTCACCATTGAGGGGAGAGTCTAATATCACTAGATTTTGGGGCGCTTGAGTTATGTACACATATGTGGGCATACACATTTAGGTACACACATATATGTATATACATCTATCCATATATACATATATATGTGTTATTGAAACTAGAGGGGACACAAGAAGGCACAGAAAACAAATGACTTAGTGTCTCGTGTGAAGAATAGCGATTCTCCGTGATATTTGTATGTTTCTATTAGTTTCACTATAAATTAGGACATCTTTTTGCAAATGTGAGCTGTGTAGATGTTTCTTTTAAGATGAGCTAGAAGCTGAATGATAGAAACAAGATGCAGCTCCCTGATTCTGTGTGTCTGAAATGAATTATGTATATTATAGATGGAGTGAAAAAAAGTGGAAGTGAATCCAAAGGGAGATGGGCTTCAAATGAGGAAGTGACTGAAAGAGAAAGGGAAGAAAACGTGAGCCTAATAAGAAAAAAGAGAAGAGGGGATAAAGAAAACCAAGAGGAGGTAAAACAAGTTGCTGCAGAGAACAGAATAATTGAGAGAGACTAAAAGAATCCAGACAATGAATGCTAAAGAGAAAATTTCTTGTATGAAAGTGACTTGGGGCAGTAGAAGAAAAAAAGACTAATTGAAAAGGTTGTGGTCAGAATACAGGAGTACAGACCATCAGCTCATGGCTCCAAAGTTCCAATTTCAAGATGGAATATAAGGTTGTAGCCAGCCTTCAGTCAGAAAGGTCCTGGTTTTACCAGTACCTGAGTTCAGAAATAGCCAACCAGCCTAGGGGGTGAAACATGTTGAAACAAAAAAAGCCAGACATGTATTAAGCTGTGCCAAGAATCTATGAATAAGCTTAATACCTGCAATTTAACTATCTGTGTATAGTTTATACACCTAAATTCCTCTTGTTGTGGTAAAGTATACTTTACCCTCTAAGTAGCTACCTTATTATATCATAATGTACTATTTACTCATTCAAAATGATGGAGAGATTCATAGTCCTAACACTATATAGTCTAAAAAAAATTCCTCAGATTCTTGGTTAGGAAGAATAGAATTTTTTTTATTAAAGCTTTTTATTTGTATAACATATATATGGGTAGAGTAGAATTAATTTGAGTTAATTGTAAAAGGGATGAGAGTTGAGGGATATATTTGAAAGTATCCTGCACGATTTCAGCATCCTTGGCTGGCTGAGAATCTGAAAATGGTTTTACTTTCAAAATTAATTAAATCCATGATAGGAATTTATTTCATTATCATTTCTCCATTCCTTTAAAAGAAAATATTACCATATTACTCCTCAAAATGAAAAATTACAGGTAGTTGAAGATTCAAGTGAAACAAGATTTATTATGTTAAGTTTACCAAAGTATTTTGATATTATGCTAAGATGTAGGACGCCATCTTCTATTCTAGAAGGCAAATAAAATATTTGCTTGACCAGTTCTTAAAATAAGAAACATAAATTAACAACTATGTATATAAATATTCAAAATCTCTAATAATCAGGGAAATGCAAATCAAAATGATTTTGAGATTTTAACACCTATCAAATTGGTAAATCAATCTATTAATTGCCCAGCATTTATTAAGTGCCATTTATGCACCAGGTATTAGAGATTCAAATACAAAGAACAAAATAATTCCTACTCTCAAGGGACTAATAACCAAGAGATTGAATCTCTGATTTTATTGGGGGGAGAAACTCTAGATTGAGGAAATTTCCTCTAGCAATGTACAAAGACATCTCTAAAATTTAAACATTTGTCTACAGCAGGGGGAAGCAAACTTTTTCTATAAAAGACCAGATGGTAAATACTTTAGGCTTTGTAGGCCAACAGCCAAAACTGAGGATATTATGTAGGTACTTATGTAATAAGAGAAAAAACAAATTTCCACAAATTTTTATTGACAAATTTCAAAATATAGTCATAATAATTGAATACTTTAAAAAAATACAGATATACTAAATGAGAAGAATGGCATTCTATTTTTGAGAATGACATTTCATTTAATTGTAGTTCAAAGTTAGTATTCAGGGGCAGCTAGGTGACCCAGTAGATAAAACACTAGCCCTGAAATCAGGAGGATCTGAGTTCAAATCCAGCCTTAGATAATTAACACTAGTTGTATAATCCTGGGCAAATCACTTAACCTCAATTACTTCCCACCTCCCTCCCCCCAATACTGATATCATCCATGGGTTAGAATTGTAATTGAGTATATTCATTGCTTACAAGACATTTACACAATTCTGTTAGAATCTACTCTTGATATTTGCCTTTTAGCATGTTATTACATTGTAGATTAATCACTTCAATCTGAAGATTAGGTGGGAGCTCCTTAATTGTATTATTAATTAGATTTTGAAATGTGGAGATTTCTTTAGCATTTGCATTGAGATTCAAAAAAAATGCTGCTTGGAACTGCAGTTTGAATTCAGAAAATAGATCTATTGCAAATGTTTGGGAATCTTATTGAAGTTCAGTCCTGTCCAGTTCTTTGCTATCCCATGTGGGGTTTTCTTGTCAAGAGTACTAGAGGTTTGCCATTTTCTTCTCTAGCTCATTTTATAGGAAAATGATTCTTCCTGACTTCAGGTTCAGCCCTCTATCTATCAGTACCACCCAGATGACTCTTATCTGAAAATATCTACCACAAATTTATGTGAGAGATATCACTTATTATTTCAGCTTTCAGTAGCATAGGAAATCAAGTTTGATATTCATTATTTGTGATTCAAACTTTTTTGTCATACAATTAATATTAATGCAAAATAAATTTGCATATAAACATTGATTTGCCTTGTAATTTTAGGCTGGATTCATTAAGATACATTATTGAATCTGTAACAAAAGCCAATTTCCAAAACTATTCAATGGTCAATAATAATTACTAAAGGCAGTCCTAGTTCAGAAAAAAAATCATAGTAAGTTTAAAAAATCACAATAAATTTTTTTTCTTTTTTTTCTTGTTTTGACATGCCCTTGATATTTTTTTTAAAAATGTCACAGTATGGCAATAAACTTAGCCCTTGAAACATTGTAGAGTTATAACCTTGACCTTCCTGCAGCCACTGCTGCCAAGTGCCAAGAGTGCTCTACACTCTCTGTTTCAAAAACTACCCGAGTCTGTCATTTGTGGCACAAAAGCAACAAGAGACAATATCTAAACATGGCTGTGCTTCAACAAAATTTTATTTTAAAATATTTTTTAAAACTACCTATTCTTAATTCACTCTACCCCAGAGCACTGAAAGTTTAAATGATTTTTTTGGTCAATTAGTTGTGTCTGACTGGCCCCATTTGGAATTTTCTTGGCAAAGATACTAGAATGGTTTGTCATTTCCTTCTCCAGCTCATTTTACATATGTGGAAACTGAGACTAATAAAGTGACTTGCCCAGGGTCACACAGGTAGTAAATGTCCGAGGCTAGATTTGAACTCATGTCCTCTTCACTCCAGACCCAGCACTCTATCCATTGTGCCACTTAACTGCCCAAATAGTTTTCTAGCATATGTCAAAGATTAGACCTCCTCCCCCCCAATGCAAGGGACAGTATCTTTATGGTTTGGGAATCACTTTTCTTCCTCATAGGAATCTAGATTGTTGTGCCTTCCAATTTAGCTCTGCTAGCAATTATTACTTGCACTCTGGTTGTCTTTGATGCATCCATCAATTGTCTTCAGATCTGGCTCATGCCCCATAAGGGTGCACAGGCTGTCTATTAAAGACTTAACATAAGTAAGCAGCTGGAGGGCATGAGCAGCTTGGCTCCATCCTGATCACTATTCTCTCACATTGCTATTAACCTTCAAAAGTTCCTGTGGTTTTTTTGTTAATGACTCATGTTCTTTCAGGTCTGTCTGCACCTACCTGTAGCCACAAACAAGGCAAATGAAATTGACATCAGCATCTCAGGAGTACTGCTGGGACTGTTATACTTGAGCCCAAGCAATCTACTTCATGAGGATAAGATGAGGGAGACATAAAGCTTGACAGCAGCTCCTCTGCAAAAAGCTCCTGTGGTTTTAATGGAATGCAAACTCAATATGAGTCAACCGTATGGCATGGCACCCAAGAGAGTTTATGCAACTGGAAGCTGTATTAAGAAAGGCAGAGTGTCCCCAACAAAGGGGTGGTGGTACTTCTGGTCCCATCAAACTACTAGAGTATTAGGTTCAATTCTGGGAACTGTCTTTTTAGGAAGGATATTGAAGGAGGGAATAAACATTTATGCAGCACTAAGTTAAGTGTTTTTTGCAAAAATGATGAAATTTAATCTTTACATTGACCCTTTGAAGAATGAGTTAGGTGCAATTAATATCCCCATTTTACAGTAAAGGAAACTGAGGCAAACAAAATAAGTAACTTGTCCAAGTTCATGTAGCTAGTAAGTGTCTGAGACAGGATTTGAACTCCAGGTCCAGCATTTTATTCACTGTACCACCCGCTCCCTCTGATAAACTAGTGAATGTCTTGGTTTTAAAGGAAGACTTCAAGAATAGTGAAAGGTCTTAAAATCATGTATCATATGAGGATCTATTGATAGAATTGAAGATGGCAAATCCAGAGACATAGATGGAACATGATAGCTGTGTGACACAGTGGAAAGAGACCTGACTCTGGAGTCAAAGGGACTGAATTCAAATCCTACCCATGTGTATCCTTCCTACTTTAAGGACTTTGTACAACATCTTTTAGGCCTCCAGTTCCTCATTCGTAAAATGATGGAATATAGTACTCTATGGCTTCTTCAGTCTCTTTGAGCTCTAGATCCAAGATATTATGGTGCCATAAAAGCTGTCCATCCATTTTAAAGGATTTTAAGTTGGAAAGGGATTTAACTTGTTGAAGTAGGCCCTACAAGATAGAGGAGCAATGAATAAAAATTTCACCTCCCATGCTTAAAATAAGAGAATTAGACAAGATGACTTTTCCAGTCTCTTCTATTTCTAGAAATATGATCCTATGATCATTTAAAGTTGCAAAAGTTTAATTTGATGTAAGGGAAAATGTCAACAATTAATTCAATTTAATTCATTCCAATAAAGATTTTATTAAGTATGAACCATGATCAAGGTATTGGACTAAATGTTCAAGCTTACTCAAATAGCTTACATTTATCTATGCAAATAAATAAATACATACATATGGAAAGAGAGAGAGAGAGAGAGAGAGAGAGAGAGAGAGAGAGAGAGAGAGAGAGAGAGAGAGAGAATCATTTCAAGAGGGAGAGAGTCCTAACTCAGAGCTCAGAAAAGGACTCCTATAGGACTAGACCCTGAACTAGGCATGTAAGGGAGCCAGGGACTTTCATTTGGTAGAAGGAGGGATAAAGTGTATTCCAGGTCCAGGTTCAGAGAGAGAAAGCAGCATGTAACTATGGTAACTGCACATCCCTGTTTGACCTTAACATTGAGGGAAGTAGGGATAAAATAATAGGATAAAATAATACTGGAAAAATAAGAAGGTATAATAATGTGAAGAAATAAAATTATTATTGTGGGCATTATCTTATAGACAAAAGAGAACCACTGAAAGTTTATGAGTAGTAGTAGAACATGGTCAGATCTGGTTTAAGCATATTATTGTTGCAGCTATGAGAAAGACAGATTGAAGAAAAAATAGATTAGGCATCTATTGTAATATTGTAGGTGAGAGATGATGATAGGGCAGGAACTGTGTGAGTAGAGAGGAGACAGTCATGGATGTTGTAGGCAGAATCAATGTAACCTGGCAATTGATTGGGCATAGAAATTGAGGAATTAGTAATCAAGGGTGACTTTAGGGTTTTGAATCTGGATGTTGGGGAGAATAGGGATATTTTTAGCAGATAAGAGAGAAGTTTGGAAGAACTAGTTTGAGAAGAAATACACTGAGTTTCATTTTGTTGAGTTGATGTGCCTCTGGGACATCCAAGTGTAAATGTTCAACAAGCAGTTAATAATGTGAGATTATATATGTGTATGTAAATAGATATTTAAAAAGATAGATTTGAGTCTTTTGCATAGATGTGACAATTGAACCTATGAAAATGGATGAGATCATCAAGGAGAGAATGCAAAGAAAAAAAAAGGGAAGAAGGCTCAGGACAGTTCCTTGAGGGATAATCACATTTAGTAGGTGAGAAGAGGTATGATGAGATTGAGGAGGGATAGTAAAAGAAAAAGAATCAAGACAGTTCAGCAACATGGAAGCCAAGGGGGAGACTGGGAGTCATGGGAGTACTATTCAAGAAAGATAGCGGTGTTGACAATATCAAAAGCTATGGAGTGGAATGAGCACTGAGGGGGAAAAAAATCACTAAAGTTAATAGTTAAGATCTCATCAGTAACCTTGAAGAAACTAATTTCATTCAATTGATGGAGTCATGGGAGCAAGTGGTAGAAAAGGGAGTAAGAGGTGAGAGGATAGAGGTAATAAATGTAGGCAACCATTTTGGGGAGTTTGGCAAAGAAAAGGAGAAAAGATAAAGAAGGGCATCTTGAAGGGAGTAGCTTAGAACTACTCTAAAGTGGATTGGGCTGCCTTAGGAGATAATGGTTTCTCCCTGTGTGGTAAGGGTCACTGCCCATCCCCTCCCTCCCATCCAATTGATCTATCAGAGACTTGTCTTAAAAAAGGCAAAAAGAAATTTATTGTTTTTTCATGAGAAAGGACATCTCCAATATTGACCAAAATTGGGTCAGTAAGGAAGGGCAAGAGTGAACAGTTCTTAGCAGGTTTATATAGACCCTAAAGCTGAGTCCCTCCCCCAGCCCAGCCCACCCCTACCCTTCAGAGATTCTCTCGGGAATTTTCCCCAGCAATAAAAGAGTCCAAAACATAGATGTTTGCTTAACAGGTAGGTAGGAAGACTTGTCCTTTGACCCTTCCCCCATCCCCAATGCATCAAGAAGTCTTCTACAGAGTAAAGCACAAAAAAGGTTCCTTTTAAATCTCAGACCACCACCCCCATCACAAAACCCAATCCCTGCCCCCAAGGAGCTTGCATTCTAACATTTTTTGAGGGAGATAACCTCCACTTCTACCACCCACCCATGTCCCTGGGGGTCTCAGTTCTCTAATTTAAGTTTCATTTGTCCAATTTAATTTTTTATAGCTGGGGAAACCAAATAAATATTCATCCATTTCTCATATCCCACCTGAGAGATTTCTAGTAAATATTGAATGACCCCTTATCAGGGATTTTGTATGAGACAATCCTGTTCAGATATGGGTTGGACTGAATAACTTTTAATGTCATTTAAAAAATCATTTTAAATTGGAAACTTGCTGATTCATAGAAATATGGGAATACATATGAAATAATGTAGAGATTTTTCCTAAAAATTGGTCTGCTTTAGTAGGTAGAACCCTCTCTCATTGAAGAGCATCAACAAAAGCTTGGAGTGTTTTAGACAAGATTTTTCTTTATGGGTACATTAGATTAGCACATATCTTAAAGTTTTCCATTCATGACTCCTTTTCACTGAAAAATTTTTTACACAACCCCGGGTATATAGGTATATAAAAATAAGTAAACAAATAAAATATTAACAGATAATAAATTATAATTATTTTAAATGATTCTTGGATATATAAATAATTTTATCATTTATTAAAGATGAAAGCAAATTTGCATACTAATGCAATGATGTGCTTACTTATTTTTAGATAAAAAATTAAATTATGGTAGAATATTTGATACCTTTTACTGTTGCAGTTATATGACCCCATATGGAATCAGGACTCAGTTTAAAAAGCTTTGGAGCTGAGGATCTCTGAGTTTTTCCAATCTTTAAAATCTGTTATTCTTTGATTTTGTGAAGAAAACAGAATCAAAAGAACATATATAATGACTATAACTATGTAGTTAAAGTTAATAGTGACAATAAATTATAACACTGACTATATTCCTCTGTCAGGAAAAAGTCCACCCAGCTATTATCAGATATAACCAATTCCCAGACTATTCTGTCTGTACTGAGTGATTGTGATTTGTCTATTCCTTAAACCTCTGTGCATCTTTAAACAACCTTTGAGATATTGATTAGCATATATTTAGACAGTCTGGGACCTAGTCTGCCGGTTGCATTCTATCTGGCTCCTTGAGTTCTCCCATCTTTGAACTCCCTGGTACTTCTTCTCTTCCTTGAACCTACTCCTCTCTCTTGAGTTCTAGTCTTTACATCTGGAAAACCCACAAGGTTTTATTTCCCATATAAAAGATCTGCTTATGATGAAGAACTTTGCTAAGTTCTTTTCAGGACTAAGCCCACCATTATTCTCTCTCTCTACTTCATAATGCCTTTTCCTTAATGGCTCTTTTCTCCTTATTCTATCTAACTGGTAAGTCTAACTTGCCAATCAATGGTTTACTTCCATCTCACGGGAATGTTTCCTTTAATAATTGTGGGTTCCCCTGAGAAATTGTCTTTTTCCTTGCTAACTATATGATTTCCCAACATTATTTCATATTTGCCACTCCTAGTGTCTATTTTACCTTTTATTTGTGTCTGTAACCTATTACCCTTAATAAATCTGCCTTTTGCCAAAGAGAATGACCATTGTAAATTTGTCACATGTTTATTTTGAATTAGGAATTGCTACCTCAACCTCATCATATATTACATGTATGTATGTATCTATATGTGTGTATATATATATATGTATATCCCAATATGCATATGTGTATATATGTTTGTATACATATATATCTATACCTATCTACCACTTATAGGATATAGAAGGGATCTCAGAGGCCACAGTATGGCCTCTTTAGTTTACAGAAAAGAAATCCAAGGACCAATATAGGAGAAGTAACAAGAAATTGAAACCAAGAGAATCATGGGATTATGGATGTAGAGCTTAAAGGGACCTTAGAGGCCAGTGAATCCAAATACTTCATTTTAAATAAGATAAAGATTTGAAAACCATGAGAAGTTAGTTCAGATAACCCAGGATCACATAGCTAGCAAGTTTTTGAAGCAGGATTTGAAGCCAAGTCTTCATAACACTAAATCAAGAACCTTATTATGAGCAATCCTTCATTACAAAGTGCTTTCTATAACTTCCTTCAGGGTATCATTATAGCCCCCCCATTTTACAGATGAGAAAACTGAAATTTTGAACTTTATGACACACCTTTCATGATCACACAACTATTAAGCATCTGAAGTAGGATTTAAAACTTAAAGTCTAGTATGCTTTCCATGATGGCATCCCATTTTTCATCTCTACCATTTCCAGCTTTGTGTCATCACATTATTTCAAATATAATGATTACATGCTCCTACCATGCAAAGAAAAAGAAGTGTCTGACTACATTTCAGTTTTTTTGTACAATAAAATGAGGGAGTTGGAAGTATATTATTATTTCTGTAGTTTTCTGACCAAACTGGAAAAATTGAGTTGTAAGGCAAGTTCTTTGCCTTCACCCAGTTTCTCAATTTCTAGTGGCCTCAGAAAAATAACATTGTTCAACAAATATTAAAATGGGCAATTTTCCTACCCATCATCTCATCTTCAGAATCTTTCACATTTCTGTTTACAAAACACGATTCTCAGGGTACATGTCTTGAACCTGTCTTCAGAGCTTCTGTTTAGGAGTGAAAGATATCTCCTGCTCTTCAGAGTAAATGTGTGACTTGGGATATTAAAGTGAATTTCAATACTTCCCAACTCCCAGATGGCTTTTATTCAAACCATCTACCTTATTCAGGTAGAAAACATACATAGTTTTGTTAAGAAATAACCACAAAGTTCATTATTTCTGATTTCCTGAGCTCTCTCTTCAGAATTGCATAGAACAGAGAAATGTGACTTTCAATCTTCAGTCTAAATGCCATAGACTTGAAATCCAATAAAAAGGATATGAATATGTGAACAACTTTCCTTTTTGGGGACATAGACCATAGAAATCCCGAGCAGCCTTATTCTTATAAAAAAATTTTCAATACAAGAATTAAAAATTTGATCTACTATCTGTATAACCTTAGGTAAATCATTTACATGAGAGTTTTCTGGACTTCAGTTCCTCATCTGTAAAGTAAGACAATTGGACAAGATGAATTCTGAGGACTTTTCCAACTCTAAAGGTATATTCCTTTATTCTTCTAAAGATGTTTTATATGATTGCACATGTATAACCTTTATCAAATTGCTTACTGTGTTAGAAGAAGGAAGATGAAGGAAAGGAGGGAAAAAATGGAACATAATTTTTTAAATGAATGTTAAAATTCATCTATGGCTCTACTTTTGCATTTTTGGATTTCTTTCTCTCCCATTTTCAAGGGTAAGCAGCTTTCTTGTCCTTAAAGATCACTGTCCCTGTAGCCCCTTCCTTTGCCTGATCAGTTCCAATCATCACTCTCCTCCCCCTCACATGCCCATCTCCATTTCAAGGAAAATGTCTAAGACAGCTTTCTGGCTTCACTCCTTCATTCCCCTTTAGGTCTGTTCTTGCCCATTTAAGATTTTTTTTCTCCCCCAGAGATAACTTCTTTGCTGACCCTTTCCAGCTTCCTTGTCTTCTCCATTAGAATGAGAGTAAGCACATAATGCATACTTATTGTCTTGACTAAAGCTATGATAGCGTATTTCATTTATTTTTTCTATTTTCCTTGAGGGGTAGGCAGAGACTTGAGAGAAGGAAGAACAAGTCAAAAATACTAAATAAAAGGACAGTGACTTTATTTTGTAACATAAATGGACAGGTATGGTTTAGATCCACAACCTAGTATTTACAAAGAAAAATACCAGTAGACCAAACTCTTCATTTGTTGAGCCTCAATTTCTCCATTTTAAAATGAAGGCAATAAAAGCACCTCTCCCATAGGGTTTTTTGCATCAAATAATATGTATAAAATGGTTTGCAATATACAATTAAACAGAGTTAAGATAACAATTTTAAATCTTCGAGGGACTGGGAAAGACCTCATTCAACAAGTAAGTCGAAAAACCATGATCCAAGCTTGGGTTTTCTATCTAGCTCCAAATTCAGGATATTTTCCTCTTTAGCACACTGCATATGCTAGATATTCAAGTTTTGCCAGTTGTTCAATTGTTTCATTTTTGCCCCCATTTTGGGTTTTCTTGGCAAAGATACCTGAGAGGTTTGTCATTTCCTTCCCCAGCTCATATTACAGATGAGAAAACTGAGGCAAGCAGGGTAAGTAACTTGCCCAGGATCACATAGCTAGTGAGTGTCTGAGGCTGTTGTTGTTGTTGTTTGGCCTTTGTTCTTGAGGAAGAATGTGACTTCAGGATGAGGATGCCATCACTTGCAAGTGAATTAGATTTAAGTGAGGGAGGGCTGCGCAAAGTTACCTGCCTCACTTTCCCTTCCAGAGCCATCTGGGTCCAGTGGCAAGATATAGATCAAGATGACTGGAGATGGCTGGTATTAAACTCAGGAAGATGAATATTGCAGACTACAAGCCTGGCACTCCATCCACTTCCATTTTACTTATGAGAAAAATCTAAACAAAACAAAAGAGAGATTACATTACTAGGGATCAGTGGATCCTATGTGTTAGACCTGGAGTTAGGAAAATAGAGCTTTAGACACTTAGTGGCTTGTGTCACTCCCGTACAAGATAGTCACCCTCTCCCTACCTGTTTCCTCATTGTAAAATGGGGATAATGATTAATAGCAGCTCCCTCCCAGGGTTGTTGGAAGAAAAAAATTACACAATATTTGAAAAACATTCTGCAAATGCTATATAAATGATAGCTCCTGTTATTTTTATTATTGTTGTTCCAAAGGATGGAATTCTTAGCCAGGTTTTAATATACGCAGCATCCCAGATTTGCCAGCAGGAGGAGTTAAATGTTCGTTTCAGTCTGAGAATGGGAGTAAGGACGAGAATGACTGCTAAGGCTTTCGTTTTCAGGCTTGGGTGTACTTATTATATTGCTTTGCGTCCATTTTCCCTTCATATTTGAAGGGAAAGGGGAAAAAAAGCTGTTACCGAATAAAGACAGATCACCTGAAGACGCAGCCAGCACTGAGCATATTTTATTTTCTTAGAATCTCCTCTCTCCTCAAGTTCAAGGTATGTACTACATAGAAATCAAAAGGATTTCTTTTTTTAGCTAGTTCATCCATGCAGTTCTATGTAAATTTTGTAGAGAACAGGATATTATTACTTGTATATGTATGGAGGCGCTGAAGCTAGATAACCCAAGAGTCCAAGGCCATATATGTCCATGGGAAAATTAAAGAGAACAGAATCTCTCTACAGTATTATTTCTATGAAGCTCTAGCATCGTACTTTGCACCTAGACATGCTCTATAAATATTTGTTAAATGAATGAATGAATGAATGAATCCCTCCTCACTGTTAGTAATGAGAAAACAAATGTAGAGAAAATAAGTGACATTCTTAGGGATATTACCTAAACTAGAAAGTCTGAAATACAAGCTGAAAATAATATCTATTTCTTTTTTTGTAATTTATTATTTATAGCATTATAAACTCAAGGACTGAAAGGAGTCTTAATGATTATCCAGCCCAGTACTTTTTCTCTCCTGTCCTCCCCAATCTACACACTCTGGGTTTTTTTGAGTTTTTTTTAATGTTCCTTGAGAATAGGGACTATCTTTTGCCTTTTTTAAAAAATATATTTTCAGTACTCAACAAAATGTTTTGATACACCGTAGGTGGTTAATAAATATTTGTTGACTAGCTAGCTGACATAGGTAAGGAAATTTGAGACAAATTTGTCCAAGGTCACAACAATTAGGAAGCAGCAGGTCTCAAATTTGAATCCAGATCCTCTCATTCAAAATTCATTGCTTTACTGAGGACAGAAATCCATTGCTATGACCTAAAGTATCTGCACTTCTGTTCAAAGAAGATGGGAGAACCTTTTTCTTTTTTTTAGATCAAAAGGACTAAGCTAGAAACAATGGATGGAAGTATGAGGAGGCAAATTTTGGCTTCAATTCAATAAATGTTTATTAATTTGTACTATGTACAAAACACTGTGCTATGTGGTCAGGTCACTGGGGGAAAATGGAAATAGTTCCTGCCCTGAAAAAGATTACATTCTAGAGTTAAAAAAAAAGTTACATTTACTAATAATGTGGCTGTGAAGAAAATAACCCTAAGATAAAATTGTTGACTAGCCAAAGAAATTGGAAACCATTACCCAGTGAATTACCCAGAGTAATTTATGGGGACACCAACAATAGCAATCAGAGAAATCATGAAATGTCCTCTTTAAATCATGGCACTTTAGTGTGACCTGGAAGAAAGCTGAAGATTCAAAGAGGTATTATTGAAAAACAGCATTGTAGACAGGGAGGATAGTTTTTGTAAAGACTTGGAGGTAGGAGATGCACTTTTGTGTATGATGAATGGCAAATAGGCTGGGCTGAGATGGAGGATGCAAAGATAGGTGCATTATGTGGCCATGTTATAGGCTTTGAATGCCAACATAAGAGTCTGTATGTTTACCCTTGAAGCAAGAGAGAACTCTGGAAATTTCATGAATAGAAGAGTGAGGAGGTAAGATCTGTGCTTTAGACACATCCATTTGTCAGTTATGGGGAGGAGAAATTTGAGAGGGGAAAGACTGGAAACACAGATGGTCATGGAGGGCTATTGCAGGAGTCCGGTTGAAAGATGATGAGGCCGGCAAGAGAATGATAGAACAGGCCTGGAAAGAAGGGTGGGTAAATATGTAAAAGCAGTTATGACCTTAGAAGCAACAAGATTTGAATGTTGATTAGATGTGGAGGGAAGAGAAGAAAATGATCCCAAAGTTACAAACACGACTGGAAGGTTGGTGTTCTCTTGAAAGAAATAAGGAAGTGAAAATAAGAAAAGAAGAGGAAAGATAATGAATTGCATTTCATTTGTGTTTAGATTAAGATTCTTGTGTAACGCCTGGATGGAGAAGTCTGACAGGCAGTTAGTAATAGAATCCAGGAGAGAGATGAGGGGTGGGTTCAAATATTTGGTAGAATATGATATATTGATATCATGTTATGATATCATTAAATTATAATATGATATTAATACATCAGATATTGTGAAATGATAACTGATCTAATTATCATAATAAGCTTATCTAGAACAAAAGAGAAAAGGGGGCCTATAAGAGAGTATAGAACCTTGAAATATACTCATATGTAGTGGGCAGGAATAGATAAGGGACTGGTTTTGCAGACAGGAAGAACTGGATTCAAATCTTGTCTCACACACTTACCAGCTGTGTGAACACTTAACCTCTTTATACCTCAGTTTCTTCATCTGTAAAATTAGGGAGTAGGACTTGTTGGTCTCTAAGGGACCACTTAGCTCAAAGTTCATGATCCTCTGATGATCCAGGAAAGGAGATTGAGCACTCAGACAAGTAAGAAATATGAATGTCAGAAACAGGAAAACAGCAATGTCACTTAGAGATGAAGGGGGAATCAACAAGAAGGAAAAGATGAGAATGTTGAAAAGGCCAGTGGATTTAGCATTTGAGAGATCGTTGGCAGCCTTGGAGAAGACCATTTTGTTTAGACCTGGAGTTAGAAGTCAGATTAAAAGGGGCTGAGAAGTGAGGAGAGAGGCAGAAAGTGGAAGCAATTCGGCATGGGCTGCTTTTCCCAGGAGTTTGGCCATGAAAAGATAGAGAGATAAAACTATAATAACTCAAGGGGAAGGGAGATTCTCTAGAAAATAACTAAGGTGATGAAGAACTTTGAATTCACTCCATAAAGCAGCGTCTCTTAAAATGACATATGGAGACTCTTGAAGTTCCAAAGACCTCTTCAGAGAGGAATCTGTACAGTCAAATATAATGCTAAGACTTTTTTTTTCATTTTTGAATACAACCAGTATTAGCAGCTATAACCCATGTAAACCAAAAACTCTTTCCTACAAGGAGAGGTTGACATCAATAATTTTTAAGAGGGTTAAGTAGTCCTGAGAGCTATCATTTGAAAACTATTGCCAAAGAGAATCAGTTGAAGAAACTGGGTAATATTTGCCTAGGGAACAGAAGAGTTGGGGGACTATGGTAACTATAGTTATTGTTGCTCCGTCATTTTCAATCTCGTCAGACTATTATGTGATTTGTTTTTTGAGTTTTTTTTTTGTTTGTTTTTTTGGCAAAGGGACTAGATTGGCTTGCCATTGCCTTCTCTATTTCATTTTTACAGATGAGGAAATTGAGGCAAAAAGGATTAAGTGATTTGTCCAGGGTCACACACAGCTAGCAATTTTCTGAAGTCACAGTAAGATGAGTCTTCCTGACTTCAGGCTGGATGCTCCATCTACTGCCAAAAATCTTAGGAACAATTTTAAGCTGTAATAGTTTTTGAGTTTACTAGCTTAAAATTGCCCTAAGACTTTTGGAACACCTGGTATGAAAAGAATGTGAATAGTTGTTATAAATATGAAGGATTAAACTTTCTCTCTTTAGTCCCATAGGGCAGAACTCAAAGCTGCAAAGAACCTGATTTAGGCTTTATGGAAGAGAATACTTGCTAACAATGCTATCCCCAAAGTGGGGCAGCTAGATGTCTCAGTGGATACTTCTGGAATCAGGGAAACCTCAGTTTAAAACCTTCCACACTTACTAGCTGTATGACCCTGAGCAAGTCATTAACCCTGTTTGCTTCAGTTTCATCTTCTGTAGAATAAGCTAAAGAAAGAAATGGCAAATCATGCTTGTTTCTTTGCCAAGAAAACCCCAAATGAGATAATGCAGAGTCAGATATCACTTAAAAAAAAAAAAAAAAAAGACTGAGCAATTATGTGGACTAGGCTATCTAGGAAAGTGGTAGGTTTCCCTAATCTGTGGTTTTTCAAATGTAGATTAGATTGCCACTTAATGGGTATGTTGTAGAAGAGATCTTTGCCAGATCCAGGTTGGATCAGCTGGTCTCTAAGGCACTTTAAGATCCTGAGATTTAGGACCATACAACCTGCTATCTGCATCTTCATCCTTGGCAAAACCACTCATTAGCTAAAGTTTCATAAACTTGACTCCTGATCATAATGGATCTGCAATGAATTCTTATTAAGATAGTTCTCCGAGGCTGTGATTTAGAGACTGGACATTTCTTGGACGAAGCATTTGATTTGTTCAATATCACCCTTGCATAGTGAGTTTATGAGCAGGTTGCAGCATATAAATGATGAGAGATTTGGAAAGAATGAAAACAGAAACAGGAGTCATCAGGAAAATGTAGCTAGAAAGTGAAGTTGAGCTGTTCATAAAAGAGAAAAAAAGAATTTCCAGTATATTAAATAAATCCCTTGTGACAAAATTATAGAAAGATATACATAAGAGTCACAAGATGGACAGACATGAATGGATTGCCATCTGCACTGTTGGAGGAAGCATCCACATTGATAAGATCATGGATCCATTTGAGTATTTGAATATTTTTTATTTTCATTTAATAACACACTGAAGGCAGTTATATGGTTCAGCATATCGAGTGGTGGGCCTAAAGTCAGTAAGACCTAAGTTTAAATTACCAACTTATTAGCTGTGTGAATCTGGGTAAGTCATTTAACTTCTGTTTCCTTTGGTTTCCTCATCTGTAAAATGATATGAAGAAGGAAATGGCAACCTACTCCATATCTTTGTCAAGAAAAACCTATGATTTTTGTACAAACAAAACAATTCAACAAAAGTATAAGGAAAGCAAAAAGGAGAGAGGGAGGGGAATTTGCAACATCTTTGATAAAGTCATCATTTCTCAAATACATAGAGAACTATGTAAAATTTGTAAAAATATAATAAAAATTCCCCAATTGATACATGATCAAAGGATATGAACAGGCAATTTGCAGACAAAGAAATCAAAACAATCTATAGTCATCTGAAAAAAATGCTCTAAATCACCATTAATCAGAGAAGTGGAAATTTAAATAACACTGAGGTTGCCTCACACCTATCAGAGTGGCTATTATGACAAAAAGGGAAAATGTTGGTTGTTGGAGGGGATGTGGAAAAACTGGGACACAAATGCACTATTGGTAGAGTTGTGAAATGATCCAACTATACCGGAGAATAATTTATAGCTATGCTCAAAGGGCTATACCCTTTGATCCATTAATGCCACTCCTACATCTATATCTCAAAGATGCCAAAAAAGAAAAAAAAGGAACTTATTTGTACAAAAGTATTTTAGAAGCTCCTTTTGTGATAGCTAAGACTTGAAGATCAAAGGGATGCCTATCAACTGGAGAATGGCTAAATAAGCTGTAGTATGTAATTATAATGGAATATTATTGTACTATAAGAAATGAAAATCAGTGTGATTTCAGAAAACCCTGGAAAAAATTATATAAAGTAATATGTAGTGAAGTGAACACAATCAGGAGGATGTATACACACTATCAGCAATATTGTTAGATGAAGAATTGTGAATGACTTAGCTATTCTCTGCGATTCAATGATCCAAGACAATCCCAAAGGACTAATGATGAAGCATACTATCTGCTTTCAGAGAAAGAATTGAGATTAAATATAGACTGAAGCATGATATTTTTTTCCTTTTTTTCTTTTATTCGAATCTTCTTGTACAAAATGACTACTAACATGGATATGTTTTACATAATTGCACATGTATAATATATATCTGATCATTTACCATTTAAGGGAAGGGAGGAAAAGAAGAATAGAATTTAGAACAAAATTTTAAATAAAAATGTTTTAAAAATTAAAAACAGATTAATTAAATGAGATGGAGAAGGGAGAAAAAAAATACCCTAGTATTGACATAGTAGGGTCCACAGAGTCATGAAGTATCAGGTACTAATGAACAAAAAGAGTGCAAGGATGAAGTAAAAAACATAGAAAACCAGAATAGCACCTGGCTTCATATGTGCACAGTTGTCTACACATGAATGAAGTGCTGGGAGATACAGTGAATTGTGCCAGGATTGGAGTCGGAAAGATTCATCTTCTTGAGTTCAAATCTGGCCTCAGATAGATACTAGCTGTGTGACTCTGGACAAACCATTTAACTCTGTTTGCTTCAGTTTCCTCATCTGTAAAATGAGCTGGAGAAGGAAATGGCAAATCATCCTAGTAACTTTCTAAGAAAATTCCAGATGGGATCATGGAGAGTTGGACATGATTGAAATGATTAAACAATAACAATAAAAAATAAGAGAAATCCTTACCCAAAATGTAAAGATAATTTGGGTAAAATTGGTTTGAGGGCTTGGGAAAATTTTTCCACTCCTTATTTTCTTTCACCCATTGTACATTGTCTTTCAGGGCCCATTGTTTTGTCCCAGAATCTTAGTTCCATTCAATCAACAAACATTTATCCTAGATTTACTGGCATGTAAGAACAAGGCATTGTCAAAGATTCTACTAAATTGTAATCCCTCAGACATTTTGTAGCTAAAAACTATTAAAAATCAGTTAATTCAAGAAAGCTTTAATACCAGGAATTTTCATGAAGAAGAAAAAAAAAGGATCCCTTTGGAATGAACTTTTAATTGTGTCTCCTTTTCAGTTTTAGACATTTTGGTTCTCTGGGGTCTACTCCATGATGGGCTGGGGAAGGGAGGAGGGGCTGGAAGGAGGAGCAGGCTCTTATAAACAAAGCAGGGGTGGGGAGCCCTACTTCAATCAAGGGTCACCAACCAGAAAGAAAAACTACTTCAGGGCTATATAAAAGGCAACTTTTGTTTGCAGTAGCTAGTTCAAAAGTAAACATACAGAGTTGGAATACTTTTTATCTTCAAGTAACCTGCAACAGGATATGGTAACTGAAGAATAAATGGAAGGGGAGGAAGGGGGAGACCTGGGAAATTAAGAACAGAGAACATAAAACAGAATCCAATAATGTAATAAACAGTATTTAAAAAACAAACAACAAAACAACTTCACTTCCATATTATGCCTGGTTAAAGCCCCAAAGAGGGAAGCAAAGGGGGAAAATATGAAAATGAAGACAATCTGAGGAAAAGGGAGGAAGAGACCAACAGAGAGAGTGAAAGGCCTGTAATCATTACCTGCTATCATCCCTAACCCCACTTCCACCTCTCCAGAAATCTGTAGCTGCCCTGGCTGGCACTGGATAGAGTACTGGGTGCCCCAGGCCCTCTCTTGGCCAGAACCCAAAACTGCCCACTAGCAGGATCTCATTGTCATCTCACTTTGAAACTGCCTTAAGCAAGAACCTTCCTCTTTCCTATCCTCAAAACTCTCTTTCCGGACTGCACAATCTCATTGGTTGATCTCTTCATTATTTATTTTTAGAAATGAAGTAAAAGTTGTCTTATCATCCTGGACTTATACATGAAATACCCCCAATTAAAAAGTTTTAAATTAAAATCCCCCGCCCAAAATCAACCTCCTCAGCTTGAGGTTTGATAAATCCTGAAAGGCTCAAGTTTCTCTAATAACTAACAGCATACTTAGAATGCAACAGAACCTTCTTCTCCAGCTTCACAAAGAGAAATCCAGGATAAAACAACAGCTCTTGGTATAACAAAAAACAATGAGATAATTAGAGTTTGTCAAAGTTATCACCAGCCTGGCTAAACTTTTGGCGGATGATTCCTGAGAATCCAAGCTAACATTTATGTAGCCCCAAAAGGTTTGTGAACTGCTTTCCACAATATCACACTGAGTTCTCTCTATATCACTGAGTGGTGGGTGCTGTAATTTTCCATTTTATAAGAAGAAGCTTAGGCTGAGATAAATTAGGTCACATAGCTAATAAGAGCATAGAGCAGCATTTGAACTCCAGTCTTCCACACTCTAAGCCATGTGGTGTAGTACATCCATTTTATTGCAGTTCACTAGAAAATAGGACCTGCCCTTGGTGAATTAACCTAATACTCACAATATGGGTATTAGATTAAGATATTGTCTCTGAAAATGAAAGCTGAATAAATGAAAAATTGATATGGACTTTCAGAAAAATCTCTTTAGTTAGCATATTCATTGCTAGGCTCACAATATAGGCCTCCTCTGTGCTCACTCTTCCCAAACTCCACTCACACTGAAAAGTTGAGTTCCCTGAGGGCCATTTCTACTATGGTGCAGGGTTTTAAGGGATGACCCTAAGAGATTATGGGGTTTAAGAGTTTCACTTACAAGTCTCTATCCAGTGCTCTTCCCAATACTGATTAACCAGTTGATATAAATTATCTTTCGGAAGGGAAGAAGTACAGAAGTATAAAAACTGAAAAGATACAGAAGTATAAAAACATCACCCCAAACCACGATATACTCTTCTCTCTGTGCAAATTTAGCCCTTGAAGAAAGCAGACTCAAATTTAAAGTGGTGGGTACAGAAATCTTCCCTCTAATGAGGAATGCACTCTTTCTCTGACATACACACAAGGTCTCTTGGGGGATTGGACTCAAAAATGAAGGGCAAAGTACTGAAACACATAAAGAACACATGTACCCTAGGAGTACCTCATGGTCATAAGAATCCCTTTTTCCCTTGGAGAATCGAGTTCTTTTCTGAATGTGGCAAGTCTAGTTTAGACAAAGGATGGGTTGTTACCTTTCTTTCAGGGTCAAGTCTCTCTATTAATCTCAACTGCTAGCCAATAATTCACTGCCGAACTGAGTCAGTCAGAACATTCTTCAAGGCTAGTTCCTCACCAGATTGGACTATCACTACCACTGGCTTTGAGCCTCTACCTGTTAACATGATCTAAATGGTTTTGATGGATCTGTTAGTTGTCTGGGTACTTCAATCTTGAGGCAGTCATCCCCCTTTCAGGAAATGATAAACATATATATATATATATATGAATATTTTAAAAGCTCAAGAAACAGAAGCACTAAGCCTTTTTGGCTTGGTGGAGATATAATGTAGCCAAACCCATTGTTCAAAGTCAGAAGATAGTAAGTAGCAAAGCTGGAGAAGAAACCCAGGTCTTTTGACTCCAAAGTTTTTACTTAGGTAGTGTAACATATAAAAGCAGAAATAGCCTGGAATAATAACTAGAGTGCTGGACTAAATATATCAGTAATATTTGAAAGATCATGGAAAATAGGAGAGCAGTGCCAAAAACTGGAGAAAGGTAAACATTATCCTAATTTTCTTTTTTTTTTTTTGCTTTTTTCTGAGGCAATTGGGGTTAAGTGACTTGCCCAGGGTCACACAGCTAGGGAATATTAAGTGTCTGAAACCATATTTGAACTCAGGTCCTCCTGACTTCAGGGCTGGTGCTCTATCCACTGCGCCACCTGGCTGTCCCTCATTATCCTACTTTTCAAAAAGGGAAGAGAATAAAATCTGTAAACTGTAGAATAGTGAGTTTCACTGATTTCTTTTTTAAGATAATATTATGTGTTAAAATAATTTTCAACATTTAAAAAAAAAGTTTTGAGTTCCAAATCTTATCCATCTCTCCCCCCCAGATGATAAGGAATTCAGTATAGGTTTATACTTGTGCAATCATGTAAAACATTTCCATATTGTTTTTTTTTTTTAAAAGAAGACTCAAAAAAAAAAAAAGAAAGTGAAAAATATCTGAGAAATTTTAGAATGGATCATTAAAGAGATGGTTGGGGAACATTTAGAAAGGGGATCAGTGATTACAAAGAGCTAGCATGATGGAGGTACCATGAATAGATGGAAATTGTTCTAAAAAAGACCTAGGGGTTTTAGTGGACTTCCGTCATATAGAGACTGATATAATATATATATCAGCTGTATGAAAGAATAAACAAAAAAAAGGCTAATTTTATTTTCAACTGCATTAATTGGGACAAAGCTTTCAAGAATAAGGAAGTGATAGTCCCACTCTTCTCTGCCTTTGTCAGATCTCCTATGAAGTGTTATATTCAGTCTGAGCACCACGATCTAAGCACATTAATAAACTGGATAGTTTCCAAAAGAGGACAAGTAGCATAAGGAGAGGCACTGAGTCATGGTACATAAGGATCAATTGCAGGAAATGGGCATATTTAGCCTAAAGAAAAGATCTGGGAGTGAAAAGGAGAAGAATGTGAAAACTGTCCTTAAGGATTTGAAGGGCTAACACATGAAGGAGGATAACCCTCCCTTAGTGAAGAAAAAAAAAAATCTGTTGTCTATCTTTGCCTATTTATCTCAATGTATGCAATTTCTCAATCAAAAAATATTTATTGACCCTCTATGTCATAGATACTCGACATCTGGGGAGTTAGGGAACAATTAAAAGAATTTCCTATTCTTAAGAGTTATATTAATTACCAGAAGTTTCCAGAGTTTGTATCCTCCCCAGGGCCTCACACCAACTCCTACACATAGTCAGCTTTTAATAAGTGTTGATTTGAATTGACTAAATCAGATGAATTTATATTCTAGTTAAAAGAAAAACAAAACTAACACAATTCTGCCCTGAGGCCCTGCTATTTTGATTGGTGAGAGTCTCATTCACGTGGCAGCCACCTCAGCCAGCCTTCACTTGATTCACTGGCTTTGTTCCTTGACTGTCTCTACTTTCAATCATCCTCCAAAGACCTTCCTTCCCACCTTTCTGCCCCCCACCTTTCCACTTCTGGAACTATAATCAAATTAATCCTGATTTATCTGTGAAAAGGTGTATCAATTCATTCTCCAGAGGTCTACTCCCTAAAGAGGTGAAGAGCAAACCAAAATATCTTTCCAGGCCTCAACTTTCCTTTATAATGTATTCTCCCCAATTAGAATGTGTCAACCTGAAATAAAAAGGACCACTAAAGTCGCAACAGTAAGGGTCTTTAATGAAGGCAAGGGAATTGCAATTAGGGAAACCTCACATCACCAGAGTTCAAGTGCTCCAAAAGAGCACAGAGGGTAAGATTTAAATACACATCCACAGAAAGGAGTGCTCTGAGAGGCAGCAAGAGGGAAGAGTTAAGTTGTTTTCCAAAAAAAGCCAGACTGCCTAATGATTGACAGCTGGTCAGAACTATAGCTTCACGTGCATAGAGTTTCCAGAGATAACACAAAATCTGTTCCAACTACAGGGTTAATGAGGTGAAGGTAGCCCTTTCTGATGACTCTATTTAGCAAATGAAAGTTCTTTGAGAACAGAAATTGTCTTTTATTTGTATCCCCAGTGTTTAGTATTCAGTAAATACTTCTTCAATCATTCATCCAATTTAATAAAATAGAATTCAAATAGGAGGAATGTATGGTCTTACATTTTTCTTCAAAAAGTAAATTTCTTAAATTTGGCAAAATTATTATTAAACAGTACTTCCCTGAAGAAGATCTGGGTGTTTTAGTGGATCACAAGTTTGCTAAAAATCAGCAATTGACAGGCAGCTTCCCCACCTCCCCCTAGAAAAACAGCTAAAAGGAAAATTCTTTGTTTGGGCTTTCATCATGATTAATCAGGCAAAATTCAAGAGAAGAGAAATAAAGGTGTTTGTTTAAAAAAATAATTCAAAGTAGCAACACATTGATAGGCTGATCATTAGAGATCAGCAAGGGATAACTTTTCTAATGAGATAAAGATAATTCAGATAGATCTAGATAAGCCCTTCCCCAAGGGCCATCATGTGCAGGCTAACAGGTAGTAGGTGACCTGGTAGTTAACAGATAGCCAGTAATACAAAAACTGCAGATGGGGCAATACCTTCCATACCGAGCCCCCTTCACTAGTGGTTGACACAGGATTGGGAACTGACTCAGTATAACTTTCTTATTTTTTAATAGCATTTTATAGTTTTTTTAATCACATGTAAAAGACAATTTTAAACGCTCATTTTAAAAAAAAATTAAGTTCCAACTTTTCTCCCTTCTTTCTTCTTTTCCCCAAAATTGCAAGCAATTTTATATAGACTATATAGTGTAATTGTGTAAAACATAGTTCCACAATGGGCATATTGTGCAAAAAAGAAACATAAATATACACACAATGAAAATAGTTTACTTTGATCTTCATTCAGACTCCATCAGTTCTTTCTCTGGATGTGGATAGCATTTTCAATCATGAGAACTTAGGAATTGTCTTGGATCATTGTACTGCTGAGAAGAATCAAGTTGTAAATAGTAGATCATCATACAATATAACTGTTACTTTGTAAAATGTTCTCCTGGTTCTGCTCACTTCACTCAACATCAATTCATGTCTGCACATTTCTTTAAAATCTGATTGTCAATCATTTCTTTCTTTTTTTTTTTTTGCTGAGGCAATTGGGGTTAAGTGACTTGCCCAGGGTCACACAGCTGTTCCAGATTTGAACTCAGGTCTTCCTGACTTCAGTGCTGGTGCTCTATCCACTGCGCCACCTAGCTGCCCCAATCATTTCTTTTTTTTTAAATTTTATTTGCATAACATATGTGTGGGTAATTCTTCAACATTAACCCTTACATAGCTTTCTGTTACAAATTTTTCCCCCCAACTCCCTACCCCTCCCCTAGATGGCAGGATATCCACTACATGTTAATTATGTTAAAATACTTGGCAAATCAAATATATGTATACATATTTCCAAACTTATCATTGTTGTGCAAGAAAAATCGTATCTACACAAAAGACATATCAGATAAAGGAAACACAATGTAAGCAAACATCAATCAAGAGTATGAGAATGTTATGTTGTGGTCCACATTTCACATCCCTCTTTCTGGGTGTATATGGCTTTCTTCAGTGAACAATTGGAAGTGGTTTGAAACATTTCATTGTTGAAGAGAGCCATGTCCATCAGAATTGATAGTCATATAGTATTGTTGTTGCTGTGTATAATGATCTCCTGGTTCTGCTCATTTCACTCAGCATCAGTTCATGTAAGTCTCTCCAGGCCTCTCTGAAATTGTCCTGCTGGTCATTTCTTACAGAACAATAATATTCCATAATATTCATATACCATAATTTATTCAGCCATTCTCCAATTGATGGGCATCTATTCAGTTTCCAGTTTCTAGCCACTACGAAAAGGCTGCCACAGACATTCTTGCACATGTGGGGCCCTTTCCTTCCTTTATGATTTCTTTGGGATGTAGGCCCAATAGAAATGCTGCTGGGTCAAAGGGTATGCACAGTTTGATAACTTTTTGAGCATAGTTCCAAATCGCTCTCCAGAATGGGTGTATTTGTTCACAGCTCCACCAACAATGCTTCAGTGTCCCAGCCCTCCCACATCCCCTCCAACATTCATCATTAACTTTTCCTGTCATTTTAGCCAATCTGTCAATTATTTCTTATAGCACAATAGTATTCCATTACATTCATGGACCATAACTTGTTCAGCCCTTCCCCAATTGCTGGGCATTCTCTTAATGTTCAATTCTTTGCCATCATATAAAAAAAGCTGTTATAAGTATTTCTTTCCCCCCCCTTTTTTTTTTACAGTATAACTTTCTTTTTTTCAGATTCAACAAACATTTGTTACATACCTACTATATTCAAGGCATAGTACAAGACACAATGAATTACAGTAATCAATTTATAAATCACAATATAGAAATGAAATTAAATTGCTATGCTACAATATGAATAATCCTCAAAATAAAAATACTTACCAATGTTATATGATATTGTAGTGCATTCTGATAATATTGTTTTTATGAGAAATGTCACAAAATAAAATGTAGAACAGAGCTGAATTCTTGACTCCCTCTCACTCCCCTCTTTTTTCTACCCATCATCCACTTTCCAAGAAAAAAAAAGTCATTGACCCAAATATGTCTTTTTTTAATTACAAATGTTAAATTTTAAAATATCTCTTCCTTTTAAAAATTATTTGGCAACTGCAAATTAAAGAAAAGACAAACATCTGTTTAACACAATAGACCTCTTAATGCCTAAATTTTATAATTATCAGATATATGACAGGATATTTCAGAATTTTCATTTATTAAGTGCAATCACTAATTGGTCTGTGAGTAAAAGGCAAAAATCTTTTTCATAGTGTTGCTCAGGTGGCATTATAGCCCTTTTATCTAAAATATATATATGGATCTTTTAATTTGTAAACAAACATGAGAAACCCATTGGGGCACAACTATTGTTGACTAAAAACTATGTGACAGCATAATTTTCAATAATGGTCTTGGGCTATGTGGAGAAATATAACTTCTAGTAAAAAGGAGATAATAGTTCCTCCTTATTCTACCTTGACCATTTTTGTCAGACCTAGCTGGACTACTGTGTTCAATTTTGAGTGACACAATTTAGGAAAGACATTGATGAGCTAGAGACTCCAGAGGAGAACAGTTAAAATGTTGAAAAACCTGGAGATTATGCCAAATTAGCATCTCTCTAAGAAATTGTGAGGAAGGTAGACCTGGAAAAAGGCTCTGGAGAAGTTAGATAGCTGTCTTCTAGTGGATAAGGGACTGACATGTGAAAGTTGTATTAGTTTGGTTGAAGAATCTCTTCTGCTTAGCCTGAGGTCAGGAACAGGAGCAACATGTAGAGGATGCAGAAGGGCAGATTTTGTCTTGACATCAGGAAAAACTTTTTCATGATTAGAGTTGACCTCTTTAAGCAAAAATTGCATAAGCACTGGTCTGATAAATTATGTTGGAAGGAGGAGCAGGTTCCTTTTGTTTTATTGGTTGGATTGAATAGCCACTGAGAACCTTTCCAACTTAGAACTTTGTCACTGATGATTCCAAGTTCCAAGAATCGATTGTATTCAAAGAAGACCAATGGCATTATGGGATGATATCTTGACTCTTATGTGAATTGGATTTAAGTGAGGCAGCATGGCACTGTCATCAATAAATAACTGATCATTAAAAATTAAGCAGAAAAAAGAAGAGCTTCTTGGTGGGGGGGGAGAGAGAAACAAAGACAGAATAAAGTTTAAATGTCTCCTAAGTATCTTTTAAAGGGATTTCATTATTTTGTTTCTTATCACCAAATTTCCCATTCGCCTTATCCACATACTTCTTTCTAAACCTGTAGACTTGTTTTCTTCCATCCAGAAGCTAACTTCAGCATACAACTTTCACACTTTATTCTCCTAGAGTAGGTTTCCACTTCAAGTTAAGCATCCTTCACAGCAGAATTTCCTTTCTTGAAAACTACTTAAAATAGGCTCCTTGGGCACATCCTTCTCCCCGGATTTCCTTATGACTAAATCACTTAAGAAGTCATATGTTTTTTAGGAGAGCAGAAAGATAGGGCAAAGGGGGAGTTTTCTAAAAAAAAAAAATTGGGTGAAACTTTTCAGCCCAGGGAAGTTCCTCAGAAGCCAATTTGATCAGAATTCATTAAGTGTCCATTGTGGTATACTCTTAAAATAGAAATACAAAAACTGCAACAGATCCTGACCCCCAGGAGTTGACATTCTGCTTGGGGTAAGGGATATGGTAAAAGATGACTTCATCATAACTATAACATTGATACAAAATAATACTAAGTCATTTCAATAGATTAAGTACTTGAGAAAGTTCAAGGAAAGAACAGCTAACATTTATAGAGAGGTTTAAGTTTGCAAAAGGCTTGACATATATTATTTTTTCATTTGACTTAACAATAACCAAGGAATGTAAGCTCTTTGAAGTCAGGGACTGGGTTTGGTTTTTGTATTCCCTAATACTGAGGTAGCTAGGTGGCTCAGTAGTTACAGCACTGAGTCTGGAGTCAGGATAGACCTGAGTTTAAATTCACCCTCAGACAACAGCTGTTTCACCTTGGACGAATTGTCCATAGGTCATGAAGAGTCAGACATAACTAAATAACAACAATCCAACCGTATAGAAAGCATTGTGCTTTCTACAATAAATAATAAAACAGACATTATTGTCTGTTTTATTGAATTACTAGTTGAACTGACCACCTTCACTTTAGAGTAATAGTAAGTTGTTAGGTTTTTAAATTACTCCCCCCCTATTTTTAAACATGAATATTCTCTCTGTCTAGTATGTTTTAGGTCATAAGTTGACAAAGTATGGTCTGAGGATCCCTCTCAGGGAATCCACAAGGTGAAAATTATTTTCATAATAATGCTATTATTAATAATACTAATAAATAATATACTATTTGCCTACCAAAATACTCATTCCTTTTCCAACTATATAGCTATAGGAGACTTGATTTTATTCACATAATTCAGATAAAACAACACTTTAGAACAAATTGGATTTGGAAGCATATATATGAAAATTCAGCCATCTTTCATTAAGATAAACACTAAAGAATACAAAATATAAAACTCCTCAATTTTTTTTAATTTTGAAAAATATTTTTCATTTAACATGCTACTTAAATTAACATGTAATAAATGTCATTGTTATGGTAATGAATTAATAACTAAAAATTTTATGTTTTAATTTCTAATACAATAAAGATCAATGACTAATACTAAATTTCTGACACAGTAAATATCAATAACTTATATTAACAAAACATCTTTGAGTTTCTCAGTCATTTTCAAGAATGTTTGGGAATGGTTGTTTTAGATGAGTTTCAAGAATTTAGACCACTGTTTTCTGATCTGCTGGGTAAACAGCAATTCTACTTCAAAAAGGAATCATCCTTGACCATCTTGCTCTCTTGACTCCACCAGATTAGGAAACAAGCAGAGATAAGTACAGATGTGGTACAGCTTTGTTATACCACAAGTGAGGTCTGAGCAATAAATGTTAGGTTAACTACAATTCATCAAACAAAATGTTGCAGGGAAGAGAGAACAATCCTGAAAAAAATTAAGGCTTACATTTCTGTGGTGCTTCAAAATCTACAGAGGGTTTTCTTCCCAATAACTACTATATTATTATCCCAATTTTACATATGAAGTAATTAAAGCCCCTGAAAGTTAAATTACTTGCTCTAAGTCACACAGCTACTAAGTAGCTTCTTATAGGAAAGTTTCACATAAATGTCTTTTAACAATTGAAAAATGTTACAAAGGAATTTTATCCAATATTTGAAATGTTCTTTCTTCTTCCCCCACTTTAATTATACTTGTCTTATTTGGACCTAAAAAAGGATTTTTTGCACCTTTCTAATGCTCTTTTCATTAACCCATATATGTGTCAAATTCCCTTTCTGAATTGAAAGTTTTGTGAGGTCCTATCTTAAATAAACTTTGCACTCCCCTACCCCTTCCCTGTGCCCCACACAAAGCTTCAGTACCCTACATGTGGTAACCATTCAGTGTTTGTGTAATTAAATTGAACTGATTCCTGATTTTAAAAAATAAACTTGCTGCCAAATAGTTTCAATTTATTTATGTTTGTGCTGAAACATTTTTTTATATAGCCCAAGATGAAGTCCCTCATGGTTCCCCCCATCCTGCCCCAACTTGAATTGGAACAGGTTGTACTATCCACTATGTCTTGTTACAAGAAACAATTTGACATATAACTCAGCATCTTATCAAAGATATGGAGATTTATTATTAAATTCCATCTTTTATACCTGGCTCCACATTTATTAGATTTTTGGAAAATCCATGAGAATTCAGAATCTCAGGTTAACAATCTCTAATTACTAAATTGGAGCAATTGGGAAGAAAGGAACAGGAATTTTGCCCCAAATCTGGGTCAGAAATCTCAAATCTTCTCATTAATACTAATTGGTCACATTTATCTAGTGCTTGCAATTTATAAAACTCTTTCCCTCACAACAACCTTCACACTGAACATTTACACCTTTACTAATTCTATCGAGGTTATTACTTACAGTGCCCACATTCTCAGAACCAAGAAATAGGACACATAGACTGATAAAGGGTATTTTTTTTCAGAACCTCATTAAAAGTCCATTTTCTTTTCTTGAAATCCTGGTTTTAGCAGACAAATGCACAAAGGAGCTTACCTCACTTACTGAGCCTATTTGGAAGAAACGGATTCTAACCTCAAAACACTGAATATATATAACATATGATCTACTACCTGTTCTTGCCACAGGAAACCTATTAATTGAAAAAAAGGAGGATTTTTTGGTTGTTTTGAAAAATTATATTTGGGGAATGGTTCAAGTGGCTCCTAAATTCTCCTCAGACACATATCAAATACTCCACACCTCATCAATTCCATGACTCCACAAAGTTGTTGTTTCATCTTCTGATTTGCTTCAGTGAAAAATACAAAGAAATTAAAGAATAAGGTAAGATGCCATATAATATGAAATTAAATTTTAATATAGGGGGTAGCTAGGTGATGCAGTGGATAGAGCACTAGCCCTGAAATCAGGAGGATCTGAGTTTAAATCTGGTCTCAGACACTTAACATTCCCTAGCTGTGTGACCCTGGGCAAGTCACTTAACCTCAATTGCCTCAGCAAAAAGCAAAAAAAAAATTAATATAGCACGTCATCTTGATTTAGTTTGAAAGGAGGCAAGAATATATACATCTTTAGCATCTCTTTTTTACATCCTTCTCCAAGGGACACTAATTTTTGCCAGGAGAGGAAACAGGAGATTGAAGCCAGAGAGCTAGAAGCCAACAACTGCTTTGCTCTCCCCAGAGAGAAAGGGGCTACTGGACTGGAATAATATCTATCCATTCCCTTAAATATTATTAGTCTAAGTAATGTAGTTTTAAGGTTCAAGTTAAACTCCTAGTTACTATTTTTTAATGAGGAAAGAATTCCAAGCTCTATATCCAAAACAACTCACCTCCCAACAAATACTAGTTCCATAATGAACACACTGATAGAAAATAGCAAAGAAACTCATTATCCAAGTAAAAGGCAAAACAGAAATCTGAGAAAGTATACATGAAAAAATATATTACAGCCAATAAAGAGTGAAGGAGTTCTTTATGTTGGGAGCAAGGTGACTGGCAAAAAGGTAACTGTTACATCTAATCTTTCAGAACTTTATTATCACCCAGAGTCTCAGAAGAGTCTAATTAGAAAGAAAATCTATCTGTGAGTTGTGCAATCTCTGAAGAATGGAAAGATGGGGAAGAGGCACACACACACACACACACACACACACACATACATACATATACATATATGGGGGGAAGGAGAGGAAAAATGAGGGAAATTACCTCACATAAATGGAGTGAATAGTTTATACAATAAATGGGATAGGGGATGAATGAAAGACACTTGAATCTCACTGTCATCTGAACTGGATAAATGAGGGAAGAATATACATACACACATAATTAGGAACAGAAATTCATCTTACTTAAGGGGCAAGTAGGAGAGAAAGGGGTTAAGGGGGAAAGTAGGGTGGATAGAAAACTAGTGACTGAAATCAGCCTGCTCATCATTTCTTTTAGAGCAATAATATTCCATTACATTCATATACCATAACTTATTCAGCTATTCCCCAACTGATGACCATCCAGTCAATTTCCAGTTCCTTACTACAAAAAGGGCTATATAATTTATACTGTCCATAATCATTTTAAATGAAATTTCTTTTTCTATTTTTCCTGCTGGGTTTTATTGATATGTTGGTAATAATATGCAAAAATGTGGGTGGTTTTTATGGGCTTATTTTATATTCTTTGATTTTTGCTGAAGATGTAGACTGAATTATTTTTAGTTGACTCTATAGGTTTATCTAAGTAAGTCATCAAATTTCTTTTTTTGCCTGTGCTTATTTCAACAATTTCTTTTTATTCCCTTAGTTTATTGCTTTTTAAAAATTTCTTCTTTGCCTGTGCTTATTTCAACAGTTTCTTTTTTATTCCCTTAGTTTATTGCTATATCTAGTATGTTTAGTCCAGTGTTGAATAGTAATAATAATGATAAGGGACTTCCTTGCTTCACCCCTGATCTTATTGGAAAGATAACTTATCTCCATTATAAATAATGCTTACTCTTGATTTTACATAGATACTGCTTGTTAATTTAAGGAAACTTTCATTTATTACTATATTTAAAGAAAAAAAAAACAAGAATGGATGCTGGTTTTTTTTTTTTGCCAAAAGCTTTTTCTGCATTCTTTGAAATAATTGTACTATTTTTATTGGTTTAGGTACAAAGCATGGCATATAGTAAGCTCTATATAAATATTGGTTTCTACTAATATTACCACCACTGCTACTAGCACTACCATTACTATAACTATTTCTCAAGACATACACAAGCATTTTATGAGTACACTACAAAATGTTCTTCACACAAATAAAGATTGATTTAAATAACTGGAAAATATCAATTGCTAATAGGTAGATTGTACCAATATAAAATTGATAATACTATCCAAATGAATTTACTTATTCAGTGCCATACCAATACAACTACCAAAAAGTTACTTTCTTGAACTAGAAAAAAAAATAAAATTCATGTGGAGGAACATAAAGTCAAGATTAGCAATGGAATCAATGAAAAAATCTAAAGAAAGGGGAATTAGCAATAACTGATATCAAACTAGCCTACAAATCTATAATCATCAACATAATTTGGCATTGCATAAGAAATAGAGAGGCTGATCAATGGATCAGCTTAAATACATAACATACAAAAGCAAATGAGCACCATAACCTAGAATTTAATAAACTTAAAGATTTCAGCTTTTGAGACAAGAGATTACCATTCAAGAGAAACTCTTACAAAAACTGGAAAGTTAACCTGGAAGGAAAAAGCAAAATAGCAAATGCTGGAAAAGATGTGGGAAAACAGCTACATTAATGCACTGTTGGTGGAGTTGTAAATTAGTCCAACAATTCCGTAGAGCAATTTGGAACTATGCCCCCAATGCTACTAAACTGTATACATCTTTTGGCTCGCAGTTCTACTACTAGATCTGTACATCAAAGAGATCACAAAAAGAAGAAAACATCATACAAAAATATTTATGGTAGTTCTTTTTGTAATGGCAAAGAACTGAAAACTGAGGGGATGCCTAACAGCCAAGGGATGGCTGAACAAGTTATAGTATATGAATGTGGGAGAAGATTGAAAGAGCCCTCCTCCTGCTGTTTCCTCCTCCTGTCAGGCTTAGCAGTGTTGCTCAGAAGTGATCCCAGATTGTGGCTGGGTGAGAAGGAGTTAGCACCCATCCAAAAAGCATAGTACCACAGGAATTAAGAACATTTTGGGAACAGTGTGGCTAGGGACCATGACTATGGCTTAGGAGAGGAGAGGAGTCCTTGAGGTTGAGCCCCAGATAGAATGTTGAAAACTACCTATACCTTTTGACACAGAAATACCACCATTAGGAATATTTCCAAAGATGATTATGGAAAAAGGAAAAGAACCTATATGTTCTGAAATGTTTAAGCTCTCTTTGTGGTGGCAAAGAACATGGAATTGCAGAGATGCCCATCAAGTGCAGAATGGCTGACCAAGTTGTGGTTGGTATATGATTCTGAGTGAATTCTACTGGGCTATGAAAAATGATGAGTTTGATGATCTTAGAAAAACATGGAAAGACTTGTATGAAATAATGATGATTGAAATGAGCACACCCAAGAAAACATTGCATGTGGTAAAAGCAATATTGTTTTAAAAATAACTTTAAGCAAGTAAGTTATTTTCACTATTACAAATACCCAGATTAACTCTAAAGGACATATAAAGAAAGATTTTACCTGCACCCAGAAAAAGAACTGATAAATAGAAGTATATGTAGAATAATTTTACATATATATTTGTGTGTGTGTCTCTATGTCAAATCTATGTCTATGGCCAACTCCAGAGAGGAAAAAAAAGGGGAGGAGGAAGAAATTTACATGAAACTTTGTTATATATTTAAAAAGAATAACAAGTTGTATATAGTAGATCTGAAGTTTCATGTATAATAATTTTTTATTGTACTATGTTATGGAGATACTTGTTTTATTCTAAAAATTAAAAAGAAATTTTAAAAAATCTAGGGAGATGGTTGCATTCATACAAAGTAAAGTAAATAGAATCAAGAAAATAATTATTGCAGTGAGAGCAATATTATAAAGATAATCAAATTTGAAAGCCTGAGTAGCTCTTTTAACAACCAATAACAATTTCAAAGGACTGATGATGAAAAATGCTGGCCACTTCCACATTGAGAATTGATGGTCTCAGATTACACAGTGAAATATTTCTTCTCTCTTTTCTAATTTTATTTTTGGACATGGATAATGTGGGAATTTATTTTGCATAACTATACACATTTGTTATAGGCTTTATTTTCCTTGTATTTTCATATTCTTTCATTCTCATATTCATTTCATAGAATATTCTATTCATTCATTTCTTATAGTCTTTCTGATATTATTTTATTTTAAACACACATCAACATAAAAAATATTAAATCAAACTTGTCAGTTGTAATTTTAATTATTGTCTTTTACTAAGGGATTTCTGCATTTAAAATTATAATATTTCTTTTTTCATCTTTTGGGTTTTTTTCAGGGGGGGGATTGGCCATCTTTATAGACTTGGAGATGAATAGTGAAGCTTCTAAGAATATTACACATTGGGAACTTTCATGTCACAGTCCTGTGGATCCTATTTCTCTGTTTGTGTACATATGTATGTTTTTTTGCCAATTGTGAGAAACTTTCTCTGATGGTTTTTCAAATTTCAGTTCCAATTATTTTGTTTTTTTCAAAGTCCTATAGAATGTCAGGAGCTCTGAGATTGTTGCACTGGGACCTATCATTCAAATTTAGCACTTAGCTTTATGATATTGTTAACAATTTGGACAATTCACTGATTATTTTTTGAATTAATATTTCATGCTGCTCTGCATTGTGTGCAATTGTGTGTTCAATTTTCTGTTGTAGTAAGTCATCTGTCAGTAACTTTAATGAATTTTGGAGGGTTTTCATTGTAATTGCTTTTTGCTTTTTCCTTCATTAATTTCTCCTGATACTTTATTTAGCATCTTTTTTTTTGTTTGTTTATGTTTATTTGCAAAGGAACTAGGGTAAGGTGACTTACCCCAAGTCACATAGTTTATGTGTTAAGAGTCTGAGGCTGAATTTGAACTCAGGTCCTTTTGACTTAAGGCTAGTGAGCTATCTACTTTACCATCTAGCTTCCTCTATTTTTTTCTTTCACCCAGGCAATTGGGATTAAGTGATTTTCTCAGGGTCACACAATTAGCAAGTGTTAATTTGTCTAAGGTTGAATTTGAACTCAGGTCCTCCTGATTTCAGAGCTGGTGCTTTATCTATTGTGCCATCTAGCTGCCCCAACCTGCCTCTATTTAGCATCTTTTAATTCTAACGAGTTCTTCTTGTGATCCTTTACTTTCTTCAAGGTACTTTATTATGTGGCTCTGTGATTTTTCTAACCAATAACAATTCTTGCTTAGTTTCTTATAGTGTATCATTTATCCATCATATGTCTCTTAGGATAGCTTGTATGGCTACTTTTTCTATATCCTTTGCCTCTGATACTTCAGCTGATTCAATTGCTTTATGGTATTTTAAAAATAGTATCAGCAATGAGCAGAACCAGGAGATCATTATACATAGCAACAACAATACTGTATGACGATCAATTCTGATGGACATGGCTCTCTTCAACAATGAAATGTTTCAAACCTCTTCCAATTGTTCACTGAAGAAAGCCATATACACCCAGAGAGAGGGATGCGAAATGTGGACCACAACATAACATCCTCATAATTTTGATTAATGTTTGCTTACATTGTGTTTCCTTTACCTGATATGTCCTCTGTGTAGATACGATTTTTCTTGCACAACAATGATAAGTTTGGAAATATGTATACATATATTTGATTTGTCAAATATTTTAACATAATTAACACGTAGTGGATATCCTGCCATCTAGGGGAGAGGAGGGGAGTTGGGGGGGGGAAATCTGTAACAGAAAGCTATGTAAGGGTTAATATTGAAAAATTACCCATACATATGTTTTGCAAATAAAATAAAATTTAAAAAAAATAGTATCAGCAGCCTACTTAGTTCATTTTAAATTTTGGTTGATATGTTTTCTTGTGTGTATATGTATGTGTGTGTGTGTGTGTGTGTGATGCTTTTCTTTTCTTTGCCATTTGTTTGCTTGTTTAATGATGAGGTATATAAAGATCTTGATACTTTTCAATCTTATTTTAATAACCTGAATCAGTTTTTCTAAATTAGTACTTAAAACCATAAACTTTAATTATTCATATTTTGCTAAAAGAAATATTTAGATGTATAGAATGTCCCAAATCTGCGTATAGTTTAAGTTTTAATAACTTCAGAACTATAAATAATACAAAGCTACAAAAAATTTGAAAGATTATTTAAAAATTTTAACATTGCCATGTTTCTTATTAAAATTAAACATAACCACCACTTTGTGCAGTATATTTGTTTAATTCACAAAAATTTTCATTAAGCTGTTGCTCAGTGGGTGAAAGGATTGTACTTATAATTCTTAACCTTGAGCCTTAAGATCATTAATGCATACATGATAGTTTTAACATGACTCCAAAAGAAAAAGTTTGATGAAGACAGGCCAGGCAATTGAGGTGGACAATTAAAAAGAATCTTCTCTACCAATCTCCTGGTCTGAGGAAATGTCAGTAACTATTGCAAATGCAAGACATAATGACAGGATTCCCTGACTTTATAAAATTAAAATTTTATTATTTGAAATTTACAAAATTAACTAAGCATAAAAGAAATTTAAATAAACTTTCAAAAGATGTTTATAAATTTGTAACATTTATTTATATTTCTAAAGTTTAAAACTGCATCAGGTGTATTGGAACTCATATATGCATATATAATATGTATATATGAAAATATGTGTTTATATGTGTCATATATATGATATTCCATTGGAACTGTGATCTTGTCAAAGTTGGAGATCCCTCCACTCATGCAAGTTGCAAACTTTCCATACATGCTCTATCATCCTATGTAACTCCCAATCATATCCTCCAATAAATCCTTTACAGATGGGCCTATTCAATATTCTATAGATTTTCTTCAAGATCATCCTACATTATGTGGTTGTTGGTACAGTATGTGAGCTATCCGCAATTCCTAACTCTAACTCTATGACTAACCCACCTACTTTTGCCTAGACCAGAAAAGAACAACCTTAGAGGCCAAGAACTAGTGCCCATTTCTCATGGATATGTGGCTTTAGAGAGGAGAAGGCCTTAAGATTTCTTTCTTTAATCTTCCCACATACTTTAAGAAAAGAGCCCAACAAGGAACAGAACCAAGGCAAAAGAATCATGATGAAAATTGAGTAAAGCCTTTACCATGCATTCTTAGGTGATCAAAAAGTCTTCTGTGAACCTTGTGGTTAGCTGACCAGAATTAGTTCCAGATTATCTTCGCATGATCCATGGTCTTTCTAAGACTTTTCTCTTACATGTTATTCTCATCTCTCTATAAATCAGAGTCTCCAACACCCATGTATGGGAAAGTTGCATCAGACTTAAAGGCTGATGGACTTTTGGTATGCATCAGACTGCATTACACATATTCCCTACAATCAGTAATCTGAAGCCATGAATAATATTATTGTCTCACTTTATGGATTTCTTAGCCTTAAATTATTGGCATCTCCCCTGCTATTCTCTCTCTAAGTCATATCTACATGGGTAATTTTCTCCTTTTTCCTTCATTTTCAATTTGAATCACTATTGCTCAAATTCACAGACCTCAAAGCAAATATATTCTTCCTAACTTTTGTTAGATAACAATAATTACTATTAATAACAAACTTATGGCTAATTAAATCTTACAGTGAGTTTTGCAACAATTCTTTGACATATTTAGTATAATCATTTCATACCTTGTTTTACAGAGAGGAAACTTGCTGAGGGACACATAGCCAGTAAGTGTCAAAAAGTAAGTGCTCAACTTTAATATTCCTGACTCCAGGTCAAGTACTTTTTCCAAGATAGCTTTACTAAGCTATGGTCAAGAATCCCTCATTCCTTTATCTTATATATATCTTGTATATATATCTTCTATAATCTCTTTTAACTTCCAAAGTCTACTTTCAGTGGGTAATCATGGTTAACATACCACCATTTGAATTCAACAAAGGTTTATTATGTCTTACCTTTATGTCAATACATTGTACTTAGTTGATGGTCATACAAAAAAATGCTATGGTCCCCACCCTTTAAGACCATATATTCTACAGATGGCAGTACAACATGAACACAGGCAAATATAATGCAGGGTAAGAACTTATGGGGATCAAAGAAAGATACAGAGAGTGTGAGCAAAGAATATTTGAAGAAGAAGATAGCATAATTTTACATGGGAATATCAGGGAAGACTTCATGGAAGATATGGGCACTGAGTTAAGTCTTGAACAAAGAAAAAGATTCTAGAAGGTGGAGAGGAATGGGGACTGCATTTCTGTTTTGGGACAATGCTCAGAGGTTGAAGAGGCAGTTAGTTTGACCAGTTTGACTAGAAGGTAGAGCGTGTGGAGTACTCATCCAGAAATCACAGAAAATATAGATGAAAACCAACTGAGCCTTAACATTCAGTTAAGAATGAATTTAATAGATATCAACAGAGATCAAGAGCTCTTGGGAATGTTGTGCAAGATATATTTATGGGATTTGGGAAAGGAGAGGGCCATTAAAAGGGAATGTGAGGGTGCCAAAGACTAGTGTCACCCACTACAAAATCTTGCTTATCAAGATTTTGTTTGATCTGCTAAGACCAATACAGAACCAGGCAGGGAGGATCAATATCCTGAGGAGCCATGTTTGTTAAACCATGGTAATGCTTTAACAAACTCTCTGAGAAAAGAAGTCCTAATTGCATGAATACAAGTGACGGAGATTATAGAATTATCTAGGGGAAGTTTGGAAAGTAACATTATTTCTCAAGAGCTCTGTGTTATTTTTTTCTTCAAACCACAAATAAAAATTTTCTTGTTTAAGTTTTGGGACCTATGGGCTTACAAGGAGAGATAGTAACAATAATTTGGGTAAGATCATATCAGTGAATTTCCCAAATTTTCTATTTCTACTTTCCCCTCATGTTCTATCACTCCAGGACAATTTTCTTGGATTATTGTGTCGGGTTCTTTTTTTGGTCACAACTTTCTTGCAGTCCAATTATTCTTATATTTTTTCTTCTTCATCTGTTTTCCAGATCTGTTATTTTTCTTATAAGATATTTCACATTCTCTTCTATTTTCTCATTCTTTATAATCTCTTTTGTTATATCTTGGTCTCTCATAGCTTCACTGGCTTCCCCTTATCCAATTATAATTTTCTTTTCTTTTTTTATATATTTTTTATTTTTTTTATTAAAAGCTTTTTATTTACAAAACATATGAGTGATTTTTCTACATTGACCTTTGCAAAACTTTTTTTTTGTTCCAAGCTTTTCCTCTCCTTCCCCCCAACCCTCACCCCTAGATGACAGGTAATCTAATACATGCTAAATATGATAAATTATATGACAAATCCAATATATGTATACATATCTATACAGTTATCTTACTGCACAAGAACATCAGATCTAGAAAGAGAGAAAAAAACCTAAGAAGGAAAACAAAATGCAAGGAAATATTCATAGAAAGCATTAAAATGCTCTGTTGTGGTCCACACTCAGTTCCCTCAAGTTTCTCTCTGGATGTATATGACAATCTTCATCGCTGAACAATAGGAACTGGTTTGAATCACATCATTGCTGAAGAGAACCATGTCCATCAGAATTGATCATCATATAGTCTTGTTGTTGTGTATAATGTTTGCCTGCTTCTGCTGATTTCACTCAGCATCAGTTCATGCAAGTCTCTCCAGGCCTCTCTGAAATCATCCTACTGGCCGTTTCTTACTGGACAATAATATTCCATGACATTCATATACCATAATTTATTCAGCCATTCTCCAATTGATGGGCATCCTTTCAATTTCCAGTTTCTTGCCACTACGAAAAGGGCTGCCACAAACATTTTTGCACATGTGGGCCCCTTTCCTTCCTTTAAGATCTCTTTGGGATATAAGTCCAGTAGAAACACTGCTTGGTCAAATGGTATGCACAGTTTGATAACTTTTTGATAACTTTTTGAGCATAGTTCCAAATTGCTCTCCAGAATGGTTGGATCCGTTCACAGTTCCACCAACAATGTGTCAGTGTCCCAGTTTTCCCACATCCCCTCCAACATTTGCCATTATCTTTTCCTGTCATCTTAGCCAATCTGACAGATGTGTAGTGGTATCTCAGAGTTGTCTTAATTTGCATTTCTTTGATCAATAGTGATTTGGAGCACCTTTTCATGTGACTAAAAATAGTTTCAATTTCTTCATCTGAAAATTGTCTGTTCATATCTTTTGACCATTTATCAATTGGAGAATGGCTTGAAGTCATATATTTGAGTCCATTCTCTATATGTTTTAGAAATGAGGCCTTTTCATTTCTAAAATATATAGAGAATTGTCTCATATATATAAGAATTCAAGACACTCTTCAATAGATAAGTGGTCAAGGGATATGAACAGACAATTTTCAGATGATGAAATTAAAACCATCTCTAGTCATATGAAAAGTTGCTCCAAATCACTATTGATCAGAGAAATGCAAATTAAGAAAACTCTGAGATACCACTACACACCTGTCAGATTGGCCAAAATGACAGGAAAAGATAACGATGAATGTTGGAGGGGATGTGGGAAAACTGGGACACTAATACATTGTTGGTGGAACTGTGAATGGATCCAACCATTCTGGAGAGCAATTTGGAGCTGTGCTCAAAAAGTTAGCAAACTGTGCATACCCTTTGACCCAGCAGTGTTTCTACTGGGCCTATATTCCAAAGAGATCTTAGAGGAGGGAAAGGGACCCACATGTGCAAGAATGTTTGTGGCAGCCCTTTTTGTAGTGTCTAGAAACTGGAAACTGAAGGGATGCCCATCAATTGGAGAGTGGCTGAATAAATTATGGTATATGAATGTTATGGAATATTATTGCTCTGTAAGAAACGACCAGCAGGACGATTTCAGAGAGGCCTGGAGGGACTTACATGAACTGATGCTGAGTGAAACGAGCAGAACCAGGAGATCATCATGCACAGCAACAACAGTATTACATGATGATCAATTCTGATGGACATGGCTCTCTGCAATAAAGAATTGTCTCAAACCAGTTCCAGTTGTTCACTGAAGAAAACTATATACACCCAGAAAGAGGGACATGAAATATGGACCACAAAGTAACATTTTCATGATCTCTATTGACATTTGCTTGCATTGTGTTGCCTTTCTCTGATTCTTTTTTTTTTTCTTGTAGATAGGATTTTTCTTGCATAACTTCTCAAGCATTTCAATATTATTAACATGTAGTGGACTTCCTGCCATCTAGGGGACTGGAGGGGACTGGCGGTAAAATTTGTATTGGAAAGCTTTGTAAAGATCAAGGTTGGGGAACTACCCATACATATGTTATACAAATAAAAAGCTTTAAAAAAAAAAAAAAGAAATGAGGCCTTTATCAGAACCTTTGAATGTAAAAATTTTTTCCCAGTTTATTGCTACCCTTCTAATCTTGTCTGCATTCATTTTGTTTGTACAAAAACTTTTTAATTTGATATAGTCAAACTTACCTATTTTGTGATTAATGATGATCTCTAGTTCTTCCTTGGTCACAAATTCCTTCCCCCTCCACAGGTCTGAGAGGTAAACCATCCTACATTGTTCCAATTTGTTTATAATATCATTCTTTATGTCTAGATCATGAATCCATTTCGACCTTATCTTGGTATATGGTGTTAGGTGTGGGTAAATGCCTAGTTTCTTCCATACTAGTTTCCAATTATCCCAGCAGTTTTTGTCAAATAGTGAGTTTTTATCCCAAAAGCTGGGGTCTTCAGGTTTATAAAACACTAGATTATTGTCATTGAGTAGTTTGTCCTGTGAACCTAACCTATGCCACTGATCCACTACTCTATTTCTTAGCCAGTACCAATTGGTTTTGATGACCACTGCTTTATAATAATAGTTTTATATCTGGTACAGCTAGGCCACCCTCATTTGCATTTTTTTCATTAATTCCCTTGAAATTCTTGACCTTTTGTTTTTCCAGATGAATTTTGTTGTTATTTTTTCTAAGTCAGTTAAATAATTTCTTCGGAGTTTGATTGGTATAGCACTAAATAGATTAGTTTAGGTAGTATTGCCATCTTTATTATATTCGCTCGACCTATCCAAGAGCACTTGATATTTTTTCCCATTATTTAGATCTGACTTTATTTGTGTGGAGAGTGTTTTGTAGTTTTGCTCATATAGATCCTGACTTTCCCTTGGCAGATATATTCCCAAATATTTTATACTATCGAAAGTTATTTTAAATGGAATTTCTCTTTGTATCTCTTGCTGTTGCATTTTGTTGGTGATGTATAAAAATGCTGATGATTTATGTGGATTTATTCTGTATCCTGCAACTTTGCTAAAGTTGTGGATTAATTCTAATAGTTTTTAGTGGATTCTCTAGGGTTCTCTAAGTAGACCATCATGCCATCTGCAAAGAGTGATAATTTGGTTTCCTCATGACCTACTGTAATTCCTTTAATCTCTTTTTCTTGTCTTATTGCCAAAGCTAGCATTTCTAATACAATATTGAATAGTAATGGTGATAGTGGGCAACCTTGTTTCACCCCTGATCTTATTGGGAATGGTTCCAGTTTATCACCATTACATATGATGCTAGCTGATGGTTTTAAATAGATGCTACTGACTATTTTAAGGAAAAGTCCATTAATTCCTATACTCTCTAGTGTTTTTAATAGGAATGGATGTTGGATTTTATCAAATGCTTTTTCTGCATCTATTGAGATTATCATATGTTTTTTGTTAATTTGATTATTGATATAGTCAATTATGATAATAGTTTTCCTAATATTGAACCATCCCTGCATTCCTGGTATAAATCCTACTTGGTCATGGTATATTATTCTAGGAATGATTTTCTGTAATCTCTTTGCTAATATTTTATTTAAGATTTTTGCATCAATATTCATTAGGGAGATTGGTCTATAATTTTCTTTCTCTGTTTTTGTTTTACCTGATTTAGGTATTAGTACCATGTCTGTATCATGAAAGGAGTTTGGTAGGAGTCCTTCGTTCCCTATTTTTTTGAATAGTTTATATAATATTGGAGTTAATTGTTCTTTAAATGTTTGGTAGAATTCTCATGTAAATCCATCTGGTCCTGGGGATTTTTTCTTAGGGAGTTGATTAATGACTTGTTCTATTTCTTTTTCTAAAATGGGACTATTTAAGTAATTTATTTCCTCTTCTGTTAATCTGGGCAATCTATATTTTTGTAGATATTCCTCCATTTCACTTAGGTTATCAAATTTATTGGCATAAAGTTGAGCAAAGTAACTCCTGGTTATTGCTCTAATTTCCTCTTCATTGGTGGAAAGTTCTCCCTTTTCTTTTTTGAGACTAACAATTTGATTTTCCTCTTTCCTTTTTCTAATCAAATTAACTAGAGGTTTATCTATTTTGTTGTTTTTTCATAAAACCAACTTTTGGTTTTATTTATTAATTCAATAGTTTTTTTACTTTCAATTTTATTAATCTCTCCTTTTATTTTTAGGATTTCAAGTTTGGTATTTGATTGGGGGTTTTTAATTTGTTCTTTCTCTAGCTTTTTTAGTTGCAAGCCCAATTCATTGATTTTCTCTTTCTCTCTTTTATGCAAATAAGTATCTAGAGATATAAAAATTCACCTTATTACAGCTTTGGCTGTATCCCACAAATTTTGGTATGTTGTATCATTATTATCATTCTCTTGGATGAAATTAGTAATTGTGTCTGTTATTTGCTATTTCATCCATTCATTCTTTAGGATAAAATTATTTAGTTTCCAATTGCTTTTTGGTCTATTTTCTCCTGGCCTTATATTGCATGTGATTTTTATTCCGTCATGATCTGAAAAAAAATACATTTACTATTTCTGCCTTCCTGCATTTGATTTTGAGGTTTTTGTGTCCTAACACGTGGTCAATTTTTGTATAAGTTCCATGGACTGCTGAGAAAAAAATAAACTCCTTTCTGTCTCCATTTTATTTCCTCCAAAGATCTATCATACCTAACTTTTCTAACATTTTGTTTACCTCCTTAATTTCTTTCTTATTTATTTTGTGGTTTGATTTATCTAGTTCTGAGAGAGGGAGGTTGAGATCCCCCACTATTATAGTTTTGCTGTCTATTTCTTCTTGTATCTCTCTATACTTTTCCTCTAGGAATTTCCATGCTATACCACTTGGTGCATATATGTTTAGTATTGATATTGCTTCATTGTCTATGGCTCCTTTTAATAAGATATAATTTCCTTCTTTGTCTCTTTTAATTAGGTCTATCTTTGCTTTTACTTGGTCTGAGATCAGGATTGCTACCCCTGCTTTTTTTTTGTTCACCTGAAGCATAATAGATTCTGCTCCAGCCTTTTACCTTCACCCTGTTTGTGTCTCTATGCTTTAGATGTGTTTCTTGTATACAACATATTGTTGGATTCTGGTTTTTAATCCAGTCTGCTATCCGCTTCCACTTTATGGGAGAGTTCATTCCATTCACATTCACAGTTCAAATAACTAATTCTGTATTTCCTGCCATCTTATTTACCTTAGTTTATGCTTTTCTCTTTCCTATCCCCTTTCCCTCCTCCCTAGTATTTTGCTTTTGATAACCACTTCCCTCAAACAATCTTTCCCCTTTAGAGCCCCACCCCCTTTTTTACACCTTTCCCTTAATTCTTCTGTTTTTCCTTCTATTAGTCTATTCCCTTCCTTTTCCCCCTTTCCCTCCTGTTTTCTCATAAGATAGGACAAGTTTCTTTTTGATACCCAATATGTCTATTATTCCCTCAGAGCCAAATCTGATGAGATGGAGATTAACACAATTCTCATTCCCCTCCCTTTTTCCCCCCTCAATCATTATAGGTTTTCTTTGCCTCTGCATGTGATGTAATTTCCCTTATTTTACCTCTTTTTCCTCTTCTTCCAGTGTTATCCCTTTTCTACCTCTAATTTCTTTTTCAGATTATCATATCATAATAATCATAAAATCACAATAATCATATCATAATAATCATAAAATCACAATAATCATATCATAATAATCACAATGTAATAATAAAATCATAAAATCAACCCTAATTCTATAAGTATCTATAACATAAATATAATTCTCAAGAGTTTTTTTTTCTTGTTACCTTTTTATGTTTCTCTTGTGTTCTGTGTTTGTAGATCAAATTTTTTGTTCAGTTCTGGTCTTTTCAGCAGAAATAGGTGAAATTCTCCTATATCATTGAATGACCATCTTCTTCCCTGGAAGATAATGCTCATTCTAGCTGGGTAACTTATTCTTGGCTGTAATCCAAGTTCCTTTGCCCTTTGGAATATCTGATTCCAGGCCCTTAGATCCTTCAAAGTAGAAGCTGTTAGGTCCTGTGTGATCCTAATTGTGGCTCCTCAATATTTAAATTGTTTCTTTCTGGCTTTTCTTAATATCTTTTCCTTGGTATGATAGTTCTGGAATTTAGCCACAATATTCCTGGGGGATTTAATTTTGGGGTTTCTTTCAGGAGGTGATCGGTGGATTGTTTCAATAAGTATTTTTCCTTCTGGGTTTAAAATATCAGGGCAGTTTTCTTTTATGATTTTCTGGAAGATAGTGTCTAGGTTCTTTTTTTCATCATGGCTTTCAGGAAGCCCTATAATCCTTAGATTGTCTCTCCTAGATCTATTTTCCAGGTCAGTTGTTTTTCCTAGGAGATATTTCATGTTTTTCTCTATCTTTTCATTTTTTTGTTTTTGTTTGACTGATTCTTGAAGTCTTGATGAGTCATTCATTTCCATTTGTTCGATTCTAATTTTTAATGTCTTATTTTCTTCAGTTACTGTTTTTAGCTCCTTTTGTAATTGGCCAATTTGTTCATAGTAGTCTTTTTCCATTTTTTCCATTTTATTTTGCAGTCATCTCATTTCGTTTCCCCATGTTTCTTCCAACTCTCTTTTAATATCCTTTATGCAATCTTCAAAGAAAGCCTTGTGACATGGAGTCCAGTTTATGTCTCTTTGGGGGGCTTTTTCTGGAGTTGCTTTACCTTTAGGGGCCTCAGGATTTGAGGTTTGTTCTTCCCTCTCTCCATAAAAGCTGTCTATGGTGAGAGCTCTTTTTGGTTTTTTATTCATTTTTTTTAAAAGTATGAGGTCTGTTCAAGGCAAAGGAGGGACAGCTGCTTTAATTTGCCCTGGGGCAGTTCTGCTGATTGAGTTATTTCAGGTGCTGGACAGTTCTGCTTTAATTCACCCTGGGGCAGTTCTGCTGATTGAGTTATTTCAGGTGTTGGGCAGTTCTGCTGATTGAGTTATTTCAGGTACTGGGCAGTTCTGCTTTAATTCACCCTGGGGCCCTTCTGCTGATTGAGTTATTTCAGGTGCTGGGCAGTTCTGCTGATTGAGTTATTTCAGGTGCTGATCAGTTCTGCTGATTGATTGATTGCCCTAGGGTGTTGTGTAATGGCAGCTAGGTCCGACACTCATCAGGGGTTCAGTGGTTCACAATCTACCCCCCACAAAAGGCAGACCCTCCAAACCACCTGTCCACAATCAGGACAGATTGGCCCAAGAGGCCCGCAGAAGACTCCCAGGTGTGTGAAAAGCACAACACTCCCATTCCTGTACTGACTCCTGTTCCAGTTCCCTGCTCCAGCTCCCTGCTCCAGCTCCCTGTTCTGACCCCCTGACTCAGTCTCCCTGTGCTGCAGTCTGGGTTCAGCAGACCACCCCCCTGCCCAGTTAAAACAGACTTGTTTTGAAGTTCTTCCAGAGTATCTTCTTCTAGAAATGTGTTGTCCTCCAGATATTGTGGATTTTTTTTTACTTCAAAATCAGTCTAGCGGCTTCATATGTTGTTGGTTTGAGGGAAGGTTAGAGGAGATTACAGAGACTCCTGTTTGATCTCCACCATCTTGGCTCCTCCAATTCTAATTTTCAAAAAGTTATTTTCATCTTTGAGAGTCTATACCTCCTTTTCTAGTTGGCTTACTCTTTTTTCATAATCTTTGTTTTCTTGCATGGAAAAAATATTTTTATTTTATTTTTAGTTTTTCCTTAATGTTTCTCATTTAATTTTTAAATTCTTTTTTGAATTCTATAAATTTTCTCTGGGTGGAGAGCCATTTCATGCTATTCTTTGAGGCAGAAAAGTTTTCTGAAAATACCCCCTTCATCATTTCTTTTTTTTTAATTTAAATTTTTATTATTATTATTATTATTATTATT